>CAAKHC010005276.1:8942-39366 GCA_901007825.1 Macroramphosus scolopax | reverse complement strand
TGCTCCTGATGCTGTGTCATCATTGCATGAATGTATTAGCAGCGCGACACCTCGAATAGCAGCCACGGTGTGTGTGTGTGTGTGTGTGTGTGTGTGTGTGTGTGTGTGTGCGAGCGAACAGTGTTTGAATGTTAGTGTGAGTGGGTGACTGACGCAACATTACAAAACGCTTTAATTGCCGTTAAGATAGCAAGATACTATATTATTGCATCACTTGCATTCTTGTAGCTGAAACTGTTGGAAGGACATGTATTTGGTCTTCACTCTACAGGATGACTACTACTGGAGGGAAACTCCTGCACCACAGAAAAGCAATATTATCAAGTTGTCTAGTCATGGTGAGTTGCTGAATACTGTTCGTCTTACTTCCTTGGCCGGCCTCCTCTTCGTCATTCGGGAAGAGGTCATCCAGGGAGTCCTTGGGTGTTTCTCTGTCCTTCTCCTCCTGCTGAGAGGTTAAAACAAGATCCTTCAACAGATAGTAAAACATCAATCTCAGATATATCATAAACAATAAGGGATATAAAAAAACCCGATAGGAAATAAGAAGGACGGGCACATTGATCTGGTTTGGCTTCATTGTCACAAGGACAGATACGGGAAATATTTCCTGCCTATTGCAACAACACTTCACAATAACTCACCTCTGCTGAACAGAGAACTGTCGGCCTCATAATTCTCTCTACAACACCATCCTGTTTGTTCTGTTACTGCAGTACATTTGCAAATCTCACATATTTGATATAAACCCTATGCTAAAGGTTTTATTGTATTCTTTATGTTATTTAGATGTTCAGATTACGTCTTGTACAGATGTTTATATTTTTCTCTGGTGTTGATATGTCGTGTGTGCAAATTACTTGTCTCGTGCAATACCCGTTACCCTGTTGCTGTAACACAAGAGTCTCCAAATTTGGGATCAATAAAGTATATCTATCCATCAATCTATCGATCTATTACAACAAAGACTATGTGAACTATTTCTTAATATTCATAAGAGCACCAAGGACAGTTTACAGACACTGAGCATTAGAGATGAAATCTACCATACGAGAGCATCGTAGCTAGTTTCTGTACTTTAATGATTTTTCCACGGGGTCATTTCAGATAAATAGAAGATACAAATTCTATAACCTCTTACATACAGCGAAAGCAATTGGCATAATTATTTAAAAAGTATGAAAAAATATATTCATCACACTATATCAATAATATACTTAAGGCCATGAACTACATATTCATCAACAGATTTTATTAGAAAGACACGATCACAATACGCAGTGATTCATCGCCTCCATTAGTTTAATGAGGACTCGACCAAAAGTGGCTGATTCCTGGAAGACCAGGCAGTTATCTGTTTCTCAACATCAACTGCAGCCATGTTTATGCTACGGTGTCGGATTCTCTCAACAGTTTTCTGTGCTTTAGGAGCTAAATGAGTCATTCAGCACCACAGACATGTTCCATGTAGGTTCCCAAAGAACAATGTGTTATAGGGGTGTAACAATACACTTACTCAAATTGAACAGCTTAATAAGATGCTTTAGATTCAATACACAATACCAACAATATAAGGAAAATATACATATTATATACTGTATATTTTTTCAAAGTCAAGCAGATGTGTACACACCTGCCCATTTAACTGAAGATTTGACATAAAGTTCACTGCAGGGGTTTCAAGGTGTAAGGTACTTACAGTGGGTGAGACGTCTTCATCGTATTTCTTAAGCTGGTTCATGAACTCCAGGTGCTTCTTCTCTTCCTCCAGCTGGGCCACATTCTGCTCACTCTTCTGCAGCTTCTGTTGGGTGTTAGCCAGCTCGTCTCGCAGCCACTGGTTTTCCTGGCAAAGTCTCCTCACCTGGGCACGGAGCTTCTGCTTCTCTGACTCCACCGCATTCAGGTGGTTGGACAGGGCCATCATCACCTATGATGGAGGAAACATTGAAGAGCAAAGAGGTTAAACAAGCACCAACAGGAGGGAAAGAGGAGTATACACTGCGGCTGATTTTGAATGAATCATAATCACCACACAAGCTGAGTATAGAATAAGGAAGCTACGAGGCCGCAGGAATAACCAAAGTTAAGGACAGTAACACACACATGAGAAGGGTAAATTAGCACACATACCAAATGTAATACATTGTAATAATCCACTTTATCACGTTATCTTACCTGCGCTTCTCCCAGACCCAGCTCAATCATCTCCACTGATTTGCGCAGCAGGTTGGACTTCTCATGCACCAGGTTGGCCTCTTCATCCTTCTTTAGGCACTTGATGGTCTCCAGGAGGCTGTGGAGGATGGAATTGTGCTCATTCTTCAGGGCCTCCAGACCCTGGATCACCAGCTTCGTGTTGGAGATGATCTCCTCTTGAGAGAGCTTCTCCAGCTTCTCTTCCCGCGGATACACCATGGTGGACATCTTTTATGAAGCTCAAGGAAACCTACGGAGATGAAGGGAAATATGTGAAAAGGCCAGGGTGACCAACGGATCTAAGGGCAGCAGTTGACTCATTAAAGCACATTATTGGTCCTTTTAAAAATGCAGCTGTATTTATTTAACAAACAAACTAAATAAAAATAAAAGTATAGATGATTTGTCATGGTTAAACAGCAACTATCAGAACATATATTTTCTCTCGTGAACTGAACATAACAAATTCAGATAATCTTTTCTACTCTAAATCATCTAAAAAATGAACTGCGTGAGTGATGCGAATCTCTGTCCTGTTTTAACATGTCTGTCTGACAGTGTAGAGCCCTGCCCTTGATGCTCAGACATCACCTCATGTTATATAACTTCAGTGGAGAGGACTCTATATTTATGAGTTAGTTAAGACGGAATATATTTGAGCTATCCTATTAGACAAGTTCAGAATGCATGCAGCTCACAAGATACCTGCTTGAACTGATGGAATCTGGCAGTTATAATAAGCCCTGTGAGAGTTTGACTCTTTATTGCAGTCAAACAAAGGGCACACAAATGCTGCAGTGTGGATGCCCGCTGGTGCCAGCACTTCATTCAAACAAAGGCCCGTATGACTGGCAGAAAAGTCAAGGAGAGGATGATGGATTTCAGAAGGGTTCTCAAGAAATGGCAGCCCTTTGCTTAGTGCACTGAACATGTGCAGTTTTCCCCAAACAGTCTGACGACATCTCATGACTCACTGAGCCACGTCACTGTTGGCCACGTGGTAACTGTTGAAAATAAACTACAACATTAGTGAGCCGCTCCCAGCTTTGCTACTCTCATCTGAACTATCATCTATTCTCATAAAGGCTGAACCAAACACAAAGCCCAACCAAAGCCTTTCTTTACGTATGACCACAGCTGTGATAATGACATTAATATACAGCAGGCACCAGGAAAAAAACTGAGTGCAAATGATTGCTGGGTGAGGAAGCACATCTCTGCCATTCATAATAATAATGTTACCACCTTAATGCACGACCAAACCACTGTTCACAGAGATCTGCGAACTTCAATGTCCTACGACATGTTCTAATGAGCATTTAAATAACCTCTGCTCAGCTTCACAGCTGTCAGCTTTAGTGACAAAAAACACAGGAAAACCAATCAAACCGGAGCTGAAGGTGGAAGTAACCACTAGTACAGTCCCAAACACGATGTTATGAATGTCACATCATATAATCACAACTGACCCTGTCAGAGGAGGGTTATTTTTAATGCTAATATATGCTCAATACATGCCAATTCATTAGGCATAACTTCAAAAAACGAATGTTTAACAACAGAAAAGCCTTGCAATAATTCCTCCTCAATGCCGTAAATAAGATGGACCAAACATAAGGGACACTTCTCAGTATAACCCAGTACAGTAATTAAAATAAATCAATACCTCCCTCGAACAGACTCAATAAAAAAGGAATATTGTAATCCCCATGAAGGGAGGATTTATTGCAGGGCTGTTTGTACTGTTTTAATTTCCTCTAGTTGCACCTATAAAATTGGTAAGTCGGTGTATTTTTTTGATGAACAATAAATAAGCACACAGGGGCATCCACTGCAGTGAACTAATGGCCAAGTGGATGTCAGTCAGATGATAGTGGAAATTAGTCTTAATCCTTATGACTGGCTGCGAAGCACCAGCTGGAGGCTCTCGATGTCCAGGAGAGAGTGTGTGTGTGTATGTGATGATAAATAGTCAGATAAACTAATATTATGGAGAGTATGAGAAGATTACAGTAAACATATGCATTGCTGCTTCCATTAAAAGCTTTACCATCTAGTAGCTCATAGACCTCCTTGCATAACTCCAGTTCAGAATTGAAATCATGTGTTTGGTGGAATTCTTTTTTTTTTTTCTTTTAGTTCAGGTCTCAGGTGGCATCACAGTGAAGGGTGGAGTAAGCAGGTGGCATCTTCTTTAAGGGTTACAGTTTAAAGCAGCGCTGACTGAGTAATAGTGACACTTAACATCACTCGCTTGTAATTTACTACTTTATTGTACTGTATATACTACTTCATCCCTTAACATGTGACTTACAAGGACGGCAAAGAGCAGTATAAGCTAATTCAGAAGCAGATGTCGTATCTATAGTGAATGCATCCATTCAGCACTTTCTCATCGTACAGCAAATGATTTAGAAGAAAAAAAGGCAGAAAATGAATTTGGTAACAACATGCATGTGAACCACCTCAACAGTTTTATATTGGTTGAGAACTGCCTGCCTTAACTTGGTATTTATGTGTGAGACATGAGACTTGCAAAACATTGACTTGGTCCCATCTCTGCAATGCGTTAGCTAACAAAGAGAAGAAGTACTTAATGCAAGTCAGGGGCTTCGCTTTGTTAAAATACATTAAGACCAGAGTGAAGTTAATGTTTTCCTATTCTTTGAAAGGGGGAGATAAAGTCCAACTGGCCTGTTGTTTTTCTTGAAGAAAAGTCCTGTAATGAATCTTTAACTTTTACTATGTTTCATGATGTTTTTAGGAGGACACACATACACACTCTCTGTGAAAACGTTACATATTATACAATACAGCAGCACATTTCACCTGATTTGGGATCTTATCCAAATGTTCTTGTGAGCAGGTACTAGGACCTTGATACTCAAGGCTACATTACTGCAGCACTGAGCGATGTGACTGAACATTTTAAACTGTTAGTATGCTACATAGATTAGACATGATGGAATAACAGATTATCGAGCCACCGGTTCTAAAGGCGGCCTTTTAAATGATGTATCTTTACAATTAAGCTGCAATCTTAAACCATTAGGGAAGGATTTGAACATATAATACATAGCAATATGGAGAAAGAGTTTCTACGCCTGCTTGTCATGGTTTTTTATTTTTTCAAGAGAACATATTGAATATTGTTTTACTTTGACAAAATATCAAAGTTGTAAATTATACAATACACTGCTACATTCAGCTGCTACCGCTTGCTATACCAGAAAACTAACCTTGGTCTCAGTGGTAGATCACAGACTCAGTTTGGCATGGAGACAAGCTGATGAAATAATAACTCTTATTCCAGCAATAGTGCTACACACCAGCGAAGACCATCGTAAAATTGCAGTGCTCAAGGAGATCCTCCTTGAAATGAAAAACCTTCAATGTGAAATAGAAGTAAAGGAAACTAACAGGAAGGGAATGAGAGTGATGTGTGAATGATGGGGAGAGAACGACGGGAACTGCCTGCAGGATGATGGTGACCTTCCCACTGCTCCATCAGAAAAACCAACATAAGCTCAGGGCGCACATCAAGAGACAGCCCCGCCCACAGCGGGAGCGCAGAATAGTGCGGAGGAGCAGGTCAGATGGGGGAGGGAGCCTGATCTAGACTCTGCTTTTCTTCCAATGCAAATGCTCATGGAGATCATTTTTATTGGTGATAATTTTTATCGAATGATTCTGTGTTTAAAGAAACAACTTGGTGTCTTCTGTATTGTTTGGCTTATTTCCCTCAGAGCAGAAAAACCTGGAGCATCTCTTATGTTTATACATCCAGTGGACCCCACTTTCCATCTCCAGAGAGACGTCAAGCTTCACATTATCACTTATCCATTTGCTATCTTCAGCATCCCTCCGTCCCTCGCTACCATTAGTGTATTCAATCATTCAAGTCGACCTATATCCAAAGTTAGGATCAGCTAAAGAATCCTTTATTGGCTTTACACTCACTTTCCACTGCCAAATGCAAATGCACATTGAATCTTTCTGTCTTTAGGACAAGACAGACTGTTATGGTGATTGAAACTATTTAGTAGCCAGCATAAAATTTCCTGGTCTGAGAATCTGTCTTACACCATCTCTAAAGCGTCACTATATATATATAAACCTTAATGAGCAAATAAGCAACACAGCTCGGTCTCTTAGTAAGACCATTTAGAAGGGTGTGGTACTGTGAAAACAAAGTACTGGCTCAAGAAATGCAAAAAGCAAGTGGACAATTTCAGTGCCTGATTCCCAGATATGTCTTTCTCTTCCGTTTGATGAAGTTTGACACCATCAGATCAGTTCATCTTCTGCTGTTTCCTGCACTAAAAGCAATCCACCACACTGCCTCCATCAGTACCAGACACAAAGAGGAGGCTGTCTAAGGTGTGGCCTGGCTTAGGACAACCAGGGGGGGAAATGCCACTGACACTGACCACAGTCATCCATCCTCTCACTGTAACCAGCTGCTGGACGCCTGTTTTTATCACTGGTTGTTTGAATAACATCTACAGAAAACTGCCACCCATGCATGGGAAAAACATGTGTCCAAGTTTTATGTAGAAAATACAACACTCTTCCTACAGCACCTTTCTCCATTTGGATTAAATAACAAAGTTACATTACATATGTTACAATACTTAGACATTTTAAGTTTATTTTAAAATGGGGATCACAACAACAATGTGATGAGTCTCGTCCCCGAGATTATAACACTGGCGGACATTCTGAACATTTACAGCACAACAAGGGATAACACAACATATCTGTTGGTTCTGATACTTTTGTTAACTTACTGCTATTAAAATTTAATAACATAACTCCATTTCGTTGTGACTTTCGTTATTCATATTGCAACTACGTTTCACTTTTTTCGTATACGGGGTAACTCAATTATGCAACAATAGAAAGGCATTTTACCAGCTCTGTCCTTGTATACATTTACTGTAGTATTCATAGGCGATGCCACATCAGTTTAGCTCCAACATCTACACACTCCCAGCAAGACTCTCTGTCGGTATATTATAACATTACTCTACCGCTAACGTTAGCTAATGTAAAATGTTAGCTTAAGCTAACCAGCTAGCATTACCACTCCCTGTTTTTCCCTTTTGTTTTTCTGCCTGTTTAAACAGCCAAGCTTAGAAATCATGTACACGTTACAGTAAATAAATACTACATAGACATACAGTCATTGAGATGTTTTACAAAAAGTTAATGTTAATGATAAATAGCTACTGCTTACCGAGAGCTAGATCTGACGGGTAGCTCAGCCCCTTTAAATCCAAAATGTCTCCAGCAGTGCCGTAAGTTTCTCCCATCAGCCTGTGCGGCTATGACGTGATGTTTTATTTATGCCAGATCCATCTATCTATCACAGAAAAACAACAGAGAATATAATGACACCTGATGGCGGCCAGGGTACTAAAGTATAAATACTTTATATGTGATACACGTAGTAATGGGTTACCACACTAATTCATTGTCTTCGACTTGTTCCCTTGTTCAAGCTAGCTTTCACTTTTCACAATGTACACTCCCCTCAAAAGATGTTTTGACACTTGAACTGATGATTTCAGATTTATTTAAAAATCCCCAAATCAACGTAAGAGCAGGTTAAAACAAACACAAAAATAAGACAGTTCGACAGTTAAACAGTAAATACAGTTCTGATTTAATTTTAAACACAGATCACATCTAAAATTATAGTAAAATTAGAGATCTATTTCATCCCTTCTGACCGCCAGAGGCGGTGCCTAAAGCGCTGAATGTTCCATTTTCGCGCATGCGCAAGTCGAGTATTTATGTCAATAAGTCACCTGTAACCCCGGGATGACCTAAGGAAGGTCATATCTTCCGGAGTCATCAAGGACCAGTCCCTACTGAATCTTCTCGGAAGAACACAAGGATTCAGAGTGACCGAGCACTCTGGCGGTCATCCGGGATTCATTCAGTGGTTTAAATGATTGACAGTGGCTTCTGGTGACAAGTGCTGCTTAATTGGCTGTAATCATTAGCGTCGCTAATTGCTTATTATAATCAAGTGCATGAAATCAAGAGTATCACTACAACAGCTTAAGTTTGTTGATTACAGCTCAGGAAAATCATACATGTGATCATAGAAAAGTATGGGCAGAGCTTACATTAGTTAGCTCCTGCTATTTTTGAATAAGTAGACCCTAAAAATTCAGAGACTGTTTGATTCATATACTTTTCTATTTTATTGTGTTGTACTTAACAGCATTGATTGTGCAGAAGAAAGAGGATGATGTAAATGATTCCTTGTGTCGCACTGCCCTCTTCAGGATGAATAGAAAATGAGGTGCAACACCAAAAGGAAAGCGCTGCTGTGATCAGCCATAAGAGAACCTTTTTCTAATTGTTTCTGTCCTACATTACTGCATTAAAGGGACAACAATATGTTCAACTTCTCCCCTAAATATTTAATCAGATATCCTCCATGTCATAACCTGTCATAACCATGTCATAACATGTCATAACCTGTTAAAATGTAATGGGTTCTTCCTTGGCCCATCCCAGTGACGCAGGAGGACTAACAGGGTTTGGCAGGATTTCCCAGCATAAGGTGGAAGGGAGGATGTTCCTCTTTGAATTATCAGCAGGCTTCACATGTATCAAAGGAAAGTGAGAAAAACTGGAACAATGTGTTTTATGTGCACTCACAAAAAAGAACGGAACTATAAAGGCTAAATTAAAATGCTTTTTTTAACAGTAGCAAGTTCAATTTTATTTAAATGTCTTTCCTTTAATGCATTTAGACATTTCATTAAGAACTGATATTGATGTTTGATGTGATATCAAGAGCAGATAATTGGCTGATAGGTATTTCAATAAAGACTCCAGATCCTTGGCAGAAATGTATCCCAGATTTAGAGGACACAATCATGTTGAGCAACCTATTAACATGCTCTTTGGCTTTTTGTTTAGTTTAAAAATGTCATGATAAAGTTTTGGAGGTTTTTGCAACATCTTAATGATTGAGGATTGAAAACGCCACTATAGAATAACAATTGCTTGGCAACAACTGCTTTTTATAGCCGCCTCATAACATTATTAGTAATAAATTAGTTAAGACGCATTTATCATCACATCTATGCTGCAACTATTCAAGGGCAACTTCCTGTGGAAACAAATGCAACACGTCTTTTGGTCTCAATGAGGCTCGACTGTCTGATTAAGGGTGGAAGTGTCTATTCAGTCAGACATTCAGGACTTCTACTGGTCACATTTAAATGCTTTGAATGGATGATACCCCTGAACGATGTGGATGTACATGACGTTTACATCCACATCCTGCATTTATCTTTTCAGACGTGCAGTCATACTGTTGAGCCTCCCACGGAATAATTCTATAAAATCTCCTGATGAAGTTCTTCCTTCATCCACATGATGTCAGTGTTGCTATACTGAATACTTGCATGTCCGTTCAGTCTGTGGCCGCTCCTGTTTGTGTGTAATAAAAGACACGAGACAGTGTATTCTCCAGCGGTGTCACTGTATTCAACAGGTGAGCTGCACGTAACACACACACACTCACAATGCTGCTGGGACATACCATAACTGTAGGGGTGTTGCCTACAGCACTCCCTATAACAGCTCCCCGTGCAACACATATTGTGTAGCTGACTTACACTATGATTCAAGTTATTCATGTATTTAGAATTAGTTACAAACAGAAAAGAACTTTATTTAACCTTTCAAAGATAAACCTTTTTCTCCAATGTCATTTATTGAAGATGGATATTGATAATATGTTTTCTACATTTTTTAGGAAAAGGCTAATGTACTGTATGTGACTGTGTCCACACTTTGGATCAGGATCGAGCAAGTCCAACTTTTGTCCCGTCTCTGACAATTAATTTGTTCAGTAACCCAATTAAGGTTAAAGGGTATTTAAGGTCTTAATGAAAATAATATGAATGTGAGGTTCTGTGCTTACTGTTTCATAGAACTATCGCTCTTGGCTTTTATGGTGACAGTCGTACTTTTACTTCCGGGTCATGTGTCTAGCTTTTCTTCATATCTCGCTTCAAACAAAAAATCAAAAAAATTTTTTTAGAATAAACAATTTGGGGGTGTTTTCCTTTTTTTTCATTTTTGACGCTGACTGACAAAAGGAAAAAAACGCCTGTTTCCTCGTTATTCGTTTATGTTTCAAAACGAAAAGACCGCAGTCGTTTCTATTATTTAATCTTTTGTTAGAAAATAAAGTATATTACTTTAGTACCCTGACCAGATAGGTGTTTAATAAGCCATTGGCGTTAACATGTGAAATATAATAAAATAATGTTTAGAAAGTGCCCCCTACGTTGGGTATACGTCATCAGTGTGCAACGTAGATTGCAGACTTGTGAAGGACGCCGGTGATAACGTTGGGATGAGGAGTTCATAAAAAGGTTCGTTTAATATCAAAGGTACATTTGATTATGAGTTAATTTGTACAAGAGATAAATTATAGCTCTGCCTATTTCAGTAAACCAGTCAGTCGAGTTATTTAGCAGCGTAAATCTCTGCTAGCTACAGGCCAAGCTAACGGTAGCCCATTTTGCATGCCACACAAGTTAGCCAAAAGTTATAGGAAAAGAATCAGAAATACTGCAGTACAACAGTGACGATAAAGATTGCTACTACATTTCAAAGCTTACAGATCTTGTTTGCAGGACGGTGCGATGTCAGTATCGTGTTTGAGTCGAGCCCTGCGCTCCCTGACTGTGTCCCAGTCTGTCGCCCAGCCTGCTCTGCTGTCCTTACAGGTAAACGTCTGCTGCCAGCCGAACTGGAGACCAAAATCACAATACTACAAGTAGCGAATAAGCTGTTTGGTTTTGCTGACAGGCAGTAGTAGAGACTAAGCTGGTGACAGTGGGGCCGTGTAGAGGCTTCCTCACCACAGCCTCTCTGGAGCAGAACAGGACTCTGTGGAAGCAGAGGGAGAAGTATACAGTCAAGCCTATGGGAATGAAAAAGACTGGAGGCAGAGATTACACAGGTAAAGAGCGTGGTCAAACTATGTATTCATATCTTCACCAATCTAAAACTATTTGTCATGGTTCCACCTAACTTGTCAGGAGTCACATTCAGTCTTCGATGTAGTTGTTTTTACCCCATCTGTGAGACTTGTGACCGTGAAGTACAAGTGAGTAGAAAGTTGCTCATCTGTTTTCCTGCCATACAGGCAAGATACGGACACATGGAATTGGAGGTGGCCATAAACAAAAATATAGGTGTATAGACTTCCAGCGACTGCACTATGAATCAGGCAAAGAGGACCAGCCCTTTGAAGAGAAGGTTGTTGAAGTGCGATATGACCCATGCAGGTGAGATCTGCTTCCACCACACACAGCACCTTTAACATGTTTAATAAAGGTCAATAACACCCATTTTGCTCTCCTGATCCGTTTCCTTTTTTGTCTGTGTAGGTCTGCTGACATTGCCTTGGTAGCTGGAGGCAACCGAAAAAGATGGATCATTGCTACAGAGAACCTGCAGGCTGGAAACATCATTAAAACCTCTGGAGTTATTGGACGTATGGCAGGTAAGAGAAGCATGTCAGTGGTTTAATGTTACATTTAGTTCGGAGTCATAAAGGAAAAAATTCAGAAAGTAGTCAGAACTTGAACCATGGTTGAGTTTTCAGGTGAACGAATGTGACTTAATATAGGAATATAATATAGTGTGATGTATCTGCCAGGGTATTGTGTGTCTATTCAATGTGTATTTGTTTTTATTGTAACGTCTGTTAATGCTGCGGGTCCCTTAATTCAAAGCACCGACCGTGTGAACACATCAGATTAATGAAAAATGCAACATAGTAGCAAATGAATCAGACTTGTTTTAAGCTCCATCAAAATATTCACCAGCCACTCAGTATTGTCTTTTTCTTTACCGTTTTATTCCCCCTAAATTTCCACTTTTAAATGTTGCACTCAAATTTGTAATGCTAGATTTGTTTCAAACTAAGATCATGGGAGTTCCCCTTTAAAATGAAATCATATGTGATTGTGTTAATTTTCAGTCTCAGCGAATGAAGGTGATGCCTACCCACTTGGAGCTCTTCCCATGGGGACACTGGTGAACAACCTGGAGATACAACCTGGGAAGGGAGCCGAGTACATTCGTGCTGCAGGTAATCTACTCACATTTCGATTGTTGATTAATCTACGTTTTGTTTATTTCATAAAAAAAATACTGAATGTTCAATGACCTTAAAGATGCAAACCTCCCTCTTGATGTGAAATCAGCAAATGTTGGCATTTTTTTTTGATCAATTACGGTAAGTAAACCTTAAACTTTGTTAGATAATTGTGAGAAATCAATTCAGCTCTGTTCACAAAATCATGTGACCCTTCACTGTGTAAATCTTTGCTTGATGTGTCCACATGTAAATCTGACTGAATTTGTTCGGTTATATAAGATCAGTTAAAGTGTATCTTATCTGACAGTTTAGATCATTTAACTGGGCTTCTTGTTTTCAGGCACAAGTGGCGTTTTACTGCGCAAAGTAAACGGAACAGCAATTGTTCAGCTTCCCTCAAAGCAGCAAGTTCAGGTGAGCTTAACCGGAACAAAACACGTCCTGCCATTAGATCTTATTTATTCTGTGAACTCAATGTTGTCATCTTGACGCACACAGGTACTGGAGACCTGCATGGTAACGGTGGGTCGTGTGTCCAACGTCGACCACAATAAACAGATCATCGGTAAAGCTGGCCGCAATCGCTGGTTTGGCATCCGCCCTTCAAGCGGCTTGTGGCAGAGGAAGGGCGGCTGGGCAGGAAGGAAGATCAAACCGTTGCCTCCGATGAAGAATTACATCAACATGCCGTCAATTGCATCTAAATAAACACACCAGTCTGCAGATGTCTCATTATTACCGCCCTGTTCATTCATTATGGTGTTTATAACTGTCACAATAAATCGATTGTTCTAGAGAAAATATGAACAAAAGCATGTTGTTTGTACAGAAGATTACAAATTTTATTAAACACAACTGCTTGTGAGAGCATGGAAAGAAACAATATAAAAAATCCAAAACATATTTACATCTAGTAAAACATGCAGAGTAACCCATATTTTTAGTGGTAAATTTAAAAATACTGTCATTTAAAATAGGGTCTGTGCAAAGACACTGGGTGGCATTTCAAGTAACGGGAGCAATGAGATGGCATGTTGTAGTCTGGGCTGCTTGACCACTAGAACTACAGCAACACTGGTGGTAGTTCTCGCAGGGCTCAATTCTAGATGCCGGTGACAAAGTGAGAATGCCCGCTCATTGATCCAGCCTTGTAAAACACCCCCATGCTACCTCTAGATTTAGGGCAAATAAAAGTCGAGGTCAAATACATTGAAATACACTTGACGTTATGCCCGTTTAGTATTTAAAAAGCGAACTCGCATGACTAATTCCCTCTAACAACTCAGCCTTGGCTAATACTTCACAGCCCGAGCTGATGAATATTGAAGGGCCAGTCGGTCTCCCAGCCAAAAGAAGATAGTGACCCCCTTTCCGAAAGCAGGAGACAACAGAATTCGACTGCATAGTCACAGGCAGACATGAAGGGTGGCAGCTGAAAATAAGACATGAGGTTTTCAGACCTCAGAGGGAGTTTAAAGCCAACAACAAACAAAATCCCATTGAAACGGTCAATTTCAACGGGGGGGCCTTCTCTTGTCTATTGGTAGTGGTTTACATTTAAAAAAAATAACACTGCACCTCAAAACCAAGCTGTCCAAATTTGAGCTAAATTGTGAATCAAACCACATAAAAGTGCATTAAAAGGTCAGGGAGCGGTACGAGAAACGACATACCTAATAGTGTTTTTATAAGTCAACTTCATAGCTGTAGAGTTCTGGAAATATATTTGGCATCAATGTCAAGAAATAAAGTTAAGCTATTTGTGCTTTCATTTTAGTGGAGGGGGGGGGATTTGCAATTCACAATAATACATATTGTTTATATTTCTGTACAATACTAAAAAAGCCAGTCTATCAAAGCTTGTACGTCTTCACTTTAGAAAAAGCAACAACAAACTCATACAGAAGGCCCTTTGTCCAAAGGTTTCCTATTGCAAAAGTTTCACGTAACACTATTCAGGGAGTACCATCAAACATATAGCACACCAACACAGACACACGCACACACACACACGCACACAGGCAGTGACTTGGAAATCTGGCAAGACTCCATACCTCTCTCATCGTATCTGAAAGACGATTCAATACTTGCATTGCGCTCGACGCTCGTTTCAAGTCCGACCGACTCGTTCTGTTTCCCATAACAGGCCAACAAGACACTGAACGACCAACACATCAGTCTGTCTAGGTTAGATATTACGTCCAGCCACAGTGAAGCTGTATTAAAGGACACAACGGTAATTGCTTGGTTAAATGTGCACACTTCCTGTAAATGCTTAATGTGGTTAGATTTGGCCGAATGTGGAGAACTACATTCTTTTTTTTTTTTTTTCAAATCTTTTTTTAAATGAACAACACAGTAATCTTAATACTGATTTACACAGGGACCACAAATACATTGTGTATATAATTTGAGTTTATAGTTCAACATACTACGACGTTTCGGCCGAGTCAAGAGCTCCGGTGATGAGACGGTAAAACAAGCTTGACTTTGGCACATCTCTGCACATTTGGAGCATCGAGTATTTGCTAAGGTGTATCAAGGCCGGCCATGTTAAACTAAGTCTGGAAAATCTAAAATGATTTCTAGACTACCAAAAGAAAACATCTCAGGGAGAAACTACAGCTGAAGGACGAAGAAAACTTTGAAACAGGAAAGGTTTATTCGCCTGACTAGTTCGACGTACGTTACCCTGCTTTGAAGTGGTTGTGTCAAGTCTGAATGTAAACTCATACAAAAGTCTTCAGCACGGACTTTTATGAACGGCTTACACGTGTGACCAATGAGTCATAGCTACATTCATTGTAGCTACTTTCAAAAATACCTAGCTGGGGTTGTTTTTGTTGCTTTAGCTTCCCGGTGCTTAAAAAGCAACAAGGCAAACAGAACGTTTGCTATAAAAATTGACCTTTTTGAGAAAGTAAATGGGATGAATACGAGCGCTGAGTCAGAGGAGAAGCTTTCCGTCTAGATTCACAGCAATATTCCAACTTTCAACAACAAACACGGCCTCAATCTCACACACGCCACTGCACATCACCATCAAACTCCTCCATTGTCTGTAGAGTAACAATACATGTAGGATTTCACAGAAATAATAAAATGTCAACAGAAACAAAGTGCAAACACAGCTGCCATTATCGAAATGTGGCAAATTGTCAAAAACCTCAAATTACCTCCAAGGTGGTAGCACAAATCTTACAAAATAGTACTTGTTCTTTTTGTAGTGTGTAAAAAAAACAACAACAGCCATCATCAACATCAAAAACATCAAATTGACAACATGAAAGTGTATATTGAACACGTGTTTTTTGAAGTCAGTAAGATTTCCACAGGAAAACTAGTACTGCCGGGGGCCCGTGGGCGTTTCCTCAAATTCTCTGTAGCCTCTCGGTGAGACAAGTGCAGCGGAGAGTCTGGCGGGTGGACGTGGATGGCTGCCGGGGTCACACGGACTTTGTGTATCCGAAGATGCCCACCGGGAAGTGCTTGACATGTGTTGGCCACTGGGCGGCAAGTTGGAAAAACTTAACATCATTCCACTCCACTCCATCAATAGTGACTAGACACAAGAAGGGGAAGAGTTAAATGTCAATCCATCTGTTGTACAATCATGACTGTTCTAATGTGATACTGAGGAGTGAACTGACATCACCACCAGGGGGCAGTGCAGCCCACACACTGGTCTTACCTCTCAGCATTGTGTGCTGGTGCTTGGCTGTGCAGATCAACCTGCTGATACCATCAATTACTTGGCTCTTAGAGTCCAGCTCTTTCTCCTTGGGCTTCTTGCTGAGAAAAATAACTAAAAAAGGGAAAGCAGAGTGTGAGCGGAGTCAGGGGAAACATTTTCTTCTGATTTAGTGTTCAGTTCTTAGATCTTCTCCAGTGTGGAGGAGCTCAACTCAAGCCTCTTGTGCAAGGACTATTAGAAACAGGGAGATTTGAAGAGAGAAGTTGGAATATGGAAACTGCCCAGCAGCTAATTACCAAAAAGGCTTCACCTCATCACCCACTGTGACTAGTGGGTTAGACAAGTGTTGCTTTATTTAAGAAGACACAAAACATACCTTTCTTGTTCTTCTCCTTGGTAACAACAGTCATGGCCATACTGGGTGGGGGGGTGAGTTCCCCTCCACAGGGCAGGCGGCTGACTTGAAGTGAGCGAAAGTTGCTCTTCAGGGTGTTCTTCAGTCCCACGTCTCTCTTCTCCCCCTCTTTCTTCTTCTCGGGGCCTTGCCACGTCCAGTAATCCACCTGCAGCCCCATCACTTCACTGCCCGAACATGGAGAACTACAAAAGAAAACAGTCATGAAGTATAGTGTATCACCACCCTGTTGAAAAGATACAATCTGAAGTGTCCTACCCAGCTCCAGACAGGGCGGTGGACACAGAGGGAGACTGCGGGGGGGTTCCGCCGATCTCCTTTCCATACGGACCAGCCGACGGGGGCGTAGGGGAGGAGAGGATGCTTGTGTTGACCCCCATTGCATCATCTGAGTCCACTGCAAATTGATGAACAATCTTTAGAACTTTACATTGAAATTAGATGCTGCAACAGACCAATAACAGCTGCTTGACAGCTGGAAATAAATCTACTCTGACCTAATCAGGTCGTCAGGGAACAACGATATGCAACGATATTAGAGAGTCATTTGACTATTTCTTGATTTCAATCAATGTTTGAGTGATATCACAGTGAGATTGAGGTTACCTGAGGTTGAGAGGCTTTGCTCCACAATCCCGACTTTCACTACCTGCAAAAGACAGAAAAAGGCTCGAGTGTAAAACTAAAGTAAAGCAGAATGAATTCTCAATCTTTGAATGTAAATACTAACTCCTTACCCCAATGAATGGCACAAATTTCTGACAGGAGTCTTCATCCGGGCTGTGACGAGAGAGAGACAAGAGGTTAGGAATGTGTCAGGAGGTGGGCTTTAACACTTCAACACTCCAGAGGTGCATGTCAACACGCAATGGTCCTGGAGGGAAGATGGCTTTGGCATAGCGAGCACCATGTCCCATCGCAGCAGAGATGGCACATGACTGGCTTTGGGTGAAATGGGGTTATTTTAGGGGAGGGGGGTCACGTAACGATGAGATGAATGAGAGGGCCGCTCCTTACAACCAAAGTTAGGGGGGTGTTCTTTCATAAACCAGTGATGGGACGAGTCACGACGTTACACTCAGGTTGGGCCAGAGAGAGTGAACCACAGCCATTTCTACTCTGATTGAAAGAGCACGTCAACGATACGTGCAGAAATGCAGATCGATTCAGCATGGAGGAGCCAAGATAGTTTGTCTTTCTGTACATAACATTTAGTGCAGATCCTGAACCAGCTGGCAGCGTTCACTCACTCATCTAAAGTCTGAAATATAGTATGCACCCACAACAAACATGGAATGATCAAGGAGTCTCCAGGCTCCAATGTCAATGCTCATACACCCATCAATCTTGCTGTATTATATCGTTTCAGGTGTAAACCAATTAACATCCTGCGATTTGGGCTGATAACTTAAATCAAAATAAACCTGTTTTGGGTTTCCTGCTACATTAATTGTATTTATTTACCAATGGTAAGGACAGATATTGCTGGATGTACGAGCCAGAAAACCACGGATTCGTTCCACTTCGTGAGTATCTGGGATTATTTAAAGGTTGTTAGGCAAATCTTCACAGCAACACCACGGAGAGTCAAAGTCACACGGAAATCAAAGACACACGTCAGGACAGCGTGCAAAGTGAAGTTACAGTGAGTCTCCAGTGTGAGAAGGGAAATGTTAGACACAGCAAGGTGCTCAAACCAAATGGTGGAGAGAAGAGAGGGAAGGCAAAACAAAACAAGAGTTGAATTAGATACCTGATGTAAAAATCAAAATACAAACTTCTTTTCCTTGAATGCAAATCAAAGGGGAAAGGGGAAAGAAGGAATGCAACAGTGTTAAACTGTGTGTTGTATTGAGCACTTTCTGACCAATAGGAAGCCACTCTTACACCGAGGGGAGGGGATTGGTCAACTATCAGAAAGAAAACAAGTGATTGCACACATAAATGCAAAAGGATGCCTGCAGAGTGCGTCAAAGCCTGAGGTAAGACCTTCGTAACGGCACCCCAGCTTAAACTTCATAATCCTTTCATGCGACTGTGAGCTTGAAATGCGACTGCACGTGCAGATGCGTCTCGAATGAAAAAAAGATGGGATTGAAGAATGTCCGGACACGTCACGGCAGCCCTGAAGTGTGTGTGTGTGTGTGTGTGTGTGCTCATTAATGGGTGTGTTCGCATGCGTATGCTCTTATGTGTAATCCTCAAGCAGTTCAACTGGCGGTGGACTTACATGAACCGAGGGTAGAGAAGAACATTTATACCAATGATACAAGTTAGAAATCATTCCAACACAAACATGCGTAGGGCACAGAAACACACTATTACATACACACAAACATATGCAGTACACAAGTTTGATTTAGAAGTTACTTTACCTCTTCTGTTTGTAAGTAAGCATGGCTTCTGAAATTGGAAACTGGTGGGATACGTTGGCACCGGCCAGATACTGAACAACCCGTCCTGCTATGTCTATGTTATCTACAGGGAGCACAGAGACAGAGTGGTTAGCAACACTGCTATGTTGCCACAAAGACTATGATTCATGATGTATGTCTTTGACAGAGCTCTGGTTTAGTTTTATATTCTGCAAACTTTATAATCAACATTTGGGGTGAATATATCTGAGCCTGGTGGTCTTCTTTCAGCGGTACAGTGATGCAGAGACATTAACTACATCAAAGCAGGCTGTAGCTTTCTTTTGCAAATGGAAAAACTCTTCTTCCCTTCTATCAGCCTCTGACCCGTGCGCTGACCCCATTTCTCTCCCTTTCAAGTTGGCTGAACATTTGACATGCAGACTTGCTTTATAGCTGGATACCAGAGCTGTGCATCACTGTAGAGCGGGAGCTCTGTTCTACCTGAAGAGGGCCGTTCCGTCCTGCAGAACAGCTCCCTCCATGCAGTGTCCATAAAGATGTTGTTGAACTTGCTGTCAAAGGAGGCCACATACTTCGCGAGGGGATGAGAGCCTGTGCATGATCACAGAGGTAACGTCTTAAGAAATGCTCTAGAATATGGCGCATTAGACTTATACATGTATAATAGTCCGGTGGACTTACCTATAGGGATGACCAGGAAGCGTATATAGCTGAGCCAGTCAGGTGTCTTGTTAGCAAGCTGCTCCACAAAGAACCTCAAGATGGTACTGAGATAACTCTGGTCGCCTGCCACAGCCACTTTCACTGTGGGTGGTGTCTGTGCGTTGCAGTTACAGCTTCAAGGGTTAGGATAAGGACAGAAGAAATGTGGAATTTAAACGAGAGATTATAAATTGTGAGATATGCAGGTCAGAGACGGGGCGTGTGTGAAAAAGGAGAACAGGGTTTTTCAGGGTTTATAAATGATCCAACCCTTTCTTGGGAGCCAGATTAATCATGTTATATTTTGACCTATAGGATGCTTCCAAGTCTTTTAGATCTGAAGACACTTTAAGGATGATCTCACTTTATAGCCAATGATACTAAGTGTGTGACATTAAAAGGCTCTTTAACTAAGATTGTGATGTCCGATACCATATGTGGATTTGATGGCTCCGTCTATTGTCCGTGACAACATTTGAAAGAAACTCTGTGCACGCTGCAAAGGAATTGTTAACACTGTGCAAGCATGTGAAAATCACACGCATGCCCCAGCTGGAGAGAACAGGTTGACTGAGGAGCAGGTGTGCAAAGCGTGGATAGTGCATCTGGATTTAAGAGAAAACAGGTTTAAGTGAAGCAGCGCAGCAGACTGAGGGCCTGATCTCCCACTGACATGATTTCTTGAGGAGATGGCAGCTGAGCTGATGGATCCAGGCATGAGAGAAGAAATGCTGAACTTCAGCCTTTCACAGAAAAACAAGCACATTCTTATAGAAGGGCTTCATGGACAGAAAGCACTTGAGCAACATGAACGTCCTGGAATTCTCTGGCGCTGAGCCATGAGAAGCATACAGAATATGGCGAGGTCGACTTCAAGATAATGTGACCCATGATTGAACTTTTTGATGGCTTGTGTAGTTCAACCAATGTGTGCGTTTGTATGTGTGCTTGATGGGACTCACAATCTCTGGATGCGAGTCACGATGGTGTTGAAGGCAGCCTGAACATCTGCAGCAGAGCAGGTGGACACAATGGGCTGGCCCTGTTCATTGAGCAACTCTGCTACATACTGTACAGAAACACATGAGAGGGACACGATGAGTTGGTTGTTGATTGGGCTGGAAAGAAAGCAGCAAACACATGCTTCTGGCGTTGAGTCTACGCCCTCTGAAATTATTTTTTGGGTGCAATAATGTCTTAAAGAAGCTTTGAAGCAAGTCAAACCAGTAAACCCCGACCCGGTATAACACACCTGTCCTTGCCACTCCATGGTGTTGATGAGGATAATGTTCTCTGGTAAGCGTTCGTCAGAGATGAGGATCTGGTTCAGCTGGTCATACACAGACTTCCTGGGAACCTTTGGGACAAATCAGTAGCACAAAGTGTGACGGGGACAGAAGCCAACACATTTCATCCTATAGAGAACAAATCTGCAGCTTGATGTGACATCAGTGCAGACAGTTGTTTACCTGTGCTATGAGCCGTGAGTCTGGGGAGCACTCGCTCTCCATGCTGCTTGTCCTGTCGCACTGGGCCTTGGAATTCTGTCTGTCTTTCATGGAAGTGCTGCGCGGACGCCTCTGCAGCCTGTTCTCCACCTTACTGAAAAAGGAGATGGATCAAAAGAAACTTAACAAGCCATGACAGCAAGAGCAAAAAATATCGAGGACAACTCATGTATGCAATACAGATGCTGACATATTGAAAACTATGTTGCGTGCATGATTCCAGATGAAGTGCTCAGCAGTGTACCTTGGAGACATGTGGTTTTGGGACTCTGTCTTGCAGAGCTTGCCAACAGTGCTGGTCATCCGTTCAGTGTTGACATCCCAGCTGCTCACCTCCCCCAGCACTGGCCCGCTGTCCTCAGTCTCTGGCTCCTGAAGCACAAAGGGGTAGCAAGGATGAGCCAAGTGGCTGTAGCGAACAATAATGATGTGTATCCCATAGCACAAGTACTGTCATGTCCCATCAAACCACACCAGTTTCTCTCTCTGGCTCCTGGAACATTCTGTATTCTGTGGCGCATCTGCAACCAGCTTTTTAAGGGTGACAGTTGAAAGAGTTGAGGCAGGGAGAGAGATATAGAGGGGCTGCCCTGGTAAATAATTGAGCTTAGCTGTTGAGGTTAGAAATAATGATGAGACCCCGCCATGACCAAAGGGATACAAAGTCGTGGTCTCTTAGCCAGTGGCTGGGGAAACACTGTTTCTGCAGCTTGGATATTCAGTTTGATCTGGGTTAGTGGAGCAGAGTGCAGAGCTAGCATCACAGCGCTCAGAGGGGGAGCTAGGGTGAGACGAACAAGGTTAGGCTGACCCGACAGCACACATGCAGCAACAAACACAAACATCCCTCTATCGATTCTCATCAGTCAGGGTTATCCAGCATGGGGCTGCCTTGTGTGGTCTACTGATCCATAATGGATTAGGTTGGCCTGCCCTTGCATCCTCCCTCTCTCTTGGAAACCCGTAAGACCGGTGGGGGGAAAGGGCACCCGAGCAGAGAGGGCAGAGCAAAATCTGAGAAGCAGTATGCTCAAAGCACATTAACTACAAAAAAAATGCTGCTGTCACAAAAACATACCCCAATGGTCGTGTCTGTGACGCTGTCATCTTGATAGCGGGGCCCTTGCACTTTACATCTGTCCACGGTCAGAAAGTCTCCAATCTGAAGGGCAAAGAAACACACACACATTCAAACCCTTCAATCATATTGGTCCCTTCAGCAGCCCCACACAGTCCTGTTCATCTAATGAAGCAACTATGCTTGTTTTTAAACATACAGATGACAGAAAGTTAATAAAATCCTCACATCAACATCCAATTCAATAGCAAACAACACATGGGACTTACTTACACTACGGTCCTTAAAGCTATAAAGATAAAACTAAAATTGATGTACCAATGTTTTTGATATGTGTATTCTGTTTGGTTGTTATCCTTCTGAGATGCCTAGATGAGTGTGCTTTTGCATACGCCTGAGTGGGTGAGTGTAGCCACAGCTGTTGTTCCATTTGTAGGGGGATAATCAATTGTTTTATTGTCTTTTCATCCCGCCAAGGGACTACAGATGGAAATTAACTAGAAGCTAAATCTGGAGCAAAACATCTTTTCTCCTTGTTTGTGATTAATGGATTTCTCACATGGTTCCTGAAATAAATACATCTACTAAACAAAACTAGGCTTGGTGATAGTGGCAGCATAAATACACTATGTAGACAAAAGTATTGGGCGATTCCTCTCAATCATTGAATTCAGGTGTTTCATTCAGTCCCATTGCCATCGGTGTATAAAATCCAGCACCATGCCGTCTGCCTTTACAAACATTTGTGAAAGAATGGGTCGTTTTGTAGAGCTCACTGAATTCAAACGTGGTGCTGTAATAGGAGGCCACTGTTGCAACAAGTCAGTTTGAAACATTTCCTCTCTCCTAGATATTCCACGATCAACTGTAAGTGGTATTATTGCAAAGTGGAAACGTTTAGGAACCACAGCAACTCAGCCACAAAGTGGCCGACCACGTAAAGTTACAGAGCGGGGTCGCAGAGTGCTGAGGTCAGAGTGCGTAAAAGTCGCCAAAAGCTCAGCTGACTCGTTAACTGCAGAGTTCCAAACCAGCTCTGCATTAATATCAGCTGCAAAATTCATAGGTATACTAATGCCTATGAATTGGCAATGGGATGTCATAAAAATTCCTGTAGGTCAATCGTGTAGGTGGTCCGATACTTTTGTCCATGTAGTGTATCACCAAGTGTGTTGACTCAGAGCTTGTATACATTTCCATAAGAATAATTGCAACACTTAATTTACTTGACTGAAAAGATTTAAGTATCTTGTAACATAGAGTATAATTTATTTCAATAGCAAATCAAACACTTTCCATTATGCCTGCATGATGTGTTTATGAAGTTTGCCTGGAGACATTTATTGAGAAAACGGAGGACCACAGCAGTCTGAACTGCTCCGCTCTGTTCTATTGTAGGCTAAAAAGGATTCCCAGATATTTATAAACAGCACTCCCTCTCTCAGCATCAGACATGTTTCTCTCGCTCTTTCTCTCAGCCTCGTTTCCAGCGGGTCATAAATCTGGCCGTAGGAGTTCAAGGATTGCTTCTTTGGATCTTCCTCCCGAGCATGGCAGCATATTTCTGTGTTAGTGCGTGTGCGTGTGTGTGTGTTGACGGTGGTGGAGAGGTCATTTGGTGTCGATCCCTATAAATACTTGAGGGATGTAGGGGTGACTAGGTTAAGGACGGCAGGCCCCAATGCTATTATGCACGAGTGTGAGCTACTAGGCTACATTGCACCCATCCCGGAATATTCTCATGGTTTGTGGGAATCCCTGGACACCTTTTTTTTTTAGCATCGGGTACTGCCAGACATGTAAACACTGCCCGTGGGCAGTTTGCTTGCATAACAACATTTACAAATAACATCTCCAGGCACCAGGTAGAAGACATTTATGGGTAAACAGTGGGACTGAAAAGAATCAGGGTTGGTTAATAGAGTATCTGGCAATGGACTTACAGGACATGACAGCTCTCTCTGTTGGCTTTTTTGGCTGTGTATGCTTCCGATCTCTGTCTGGGAGCTGGAGTGAGACATTCCTTCAAAAAACGGTCTGAAAACAGAAAGAAAGATCTGAACTTCAGAAAACCAACAACTTTTTTCATGGACAGTTCCTTGCTTGAAGTGACTTCGCTTTCAGGAAATCAACTACTACAATTATGTTGTATTTATAATGTTTTCTTTAATATAAATCTTCTATTCAAATTTATTTTAGTGATAATATAAACAAGTTGTGATAACAAATAATGACAATTCATTTGATGCCTGAGCAATTTCTGCAAAAATGAATGTTCACATTACATACAGATGATCATCCTGAGAGGAAAGAGGACATACTTCAGTTTGGGCTTCGGTGTGCTCAGGACGCTCTCATTGTCCTCCATTTCCGGCCCACTGTCACTCTGGTTGTACACCTCAAGACTGTCGTAGAGTAAGTCCAGATCCTCCTCCACTTCCTGCGTCTGGTCCACTGGGTCAGAGTCCAGGACCTGTCGAGGAGGATAGACACATCATCAGCACATCGGTACGCTGTAAACAAGGATGTGTAATTATAGGCATGGATTGTGTAGGGAGTGCCTGGTGCTGTGCATTAGCTAATCACTTTCACAGCCGTGCTAATGGAGCAGAGAATGAACAAGAAAACCGAAGGCTTTAAAAATGAGAAATGACATGCTATAAATACATCCCTGCCTTGGTCCAAAATAGGCCAATTAAAAGGTAAATGAGTGATAGAGGTGAGCTAAGGTGTTGAGCCTTGATCTGCCAGCTGCACAGTGGGGATGTATATCATAGGAAATGCGCACAGGCAGGCTTCAGACTAATCAGGTGATTAATGCCAGTCCATAAGTGCAGGAGCTGGCAGGGAGCAGATAAACACAGTCTGTCCTCTTTCCTCCTCCTGGCTATGCGGCCATACACACCCATAAGGAAGGGATTAGAGTCGGGGAACGTGCTAAAAGATCATCAGGCCACCTGGAGCTTCCAGAACCATCCAGAGAGGATGGTTCAACTCAGATGGCCTCCAGACTCTTGTAAGCATCACTAGGTTGAACCCCTTGGTCCCAATACGTTTAACTACATATGAACCTAAATGGGGCTCACTCAAGGTGCTTGATATCTCAATAACGGCAGTCGATTATGAACTAATGGAGGTTTCGTGTTGCGTGCACACTGTCTTACTTCCGCTGATAACCTGATTACAGGCTATTATGTAGAATCCACAGAAAGATTTGTCCAAAAGCACTTAACAGTAGAAAAACCCAAATAGGACAAGCACATCATCATATATTTATCATTAGATTAAGTGGCAGAGAATAAGGCCATTAATGGATGCAGCATATGAATAGTTGCTACAGGCAATGTATGAATCATACATCCATGAGCACAGACTTAATGCAGCCTAGCAGCATAATGATGCTTGAACCGCTGTTGTGGCGGAGATTTCTTCGCAGGCATCCTCTTCCAGTCAGGAACACATTAACAGTAGCAACAGTTGATACTGAGATCATTTTCTTTTGGCCTCTCATAAATTAAATAACTAACTAACTTATTTAAGGTTCCATAACAAAAGGAAATTCCAGGCGGGTGTACCCTTCTAAAATTCACTGAGCCATTCACTTTGACCCTGAAAAAGTCTCCTTGGTGTCAATCAAAACAAAAGTAGTTGCTCTTCTCACAACCTACCTCATCTGTTACCTTGAACCTCTTCAGCAAGGCCACAAACTTCTGCTTGAAGTTAGGTTGCTGCAACACAAGGAAACATGCAATTATGATAAAAAGAGCTGACAGAACAGAGAATAACTGTCATGATTAAACAAGCACAACAGCTGGGCCCAGACTTATCAGTTCCCCCAGTAACTGTCCAGTGGATTACTCATTCACAGCCACTCTATGTAAAGACCATTAGAATTGGTCCAGTGAACCCACAGTGTTCATTTACATGCTCATCCACATCGTCCTAATGGCCTGGACAAATGGAACACATTGTGTGCTTTCCCATAAAAGCTTGTATGACAGCAAACACAGGGCTGGAGTTATTCTCACAGTCAATGATTAGCTCGCATTAAAACTCTGTGTCGGAGAAGGAGGCAGCTCACCCTGGTCATGGAGGTGGTTCGGATCATTTTCCTCCGCGCTTTCTTGGGCTTCCTGACCTCATCATCTTCATCGTAAAGATCCTGAAATGGAGAGAGTGTAACATTGCTGTTGATTAAATGTCGAATGCATTAACAAATTGCAAAGTGCCCCTATGTTTGTTTCAACATCTTCATTAAGAAAATTGCGGTTGACTGACCTGTCCGTGAGCTGCGTCGTCACTGGCTTCCTGCTCTGACGAGTAGCTATCATCGTCCTCCTCGGAATAGTTATCCATGTCTGGGGAGCGGTCTGAAGCAGACAGACAGACATTAAAATACAGAAAAACATGTCTGGCATAATGTAAGATAGCACTGCAGCTGTACAAAAAAAATATTTACATGCTTTCAATTTCCACATTGTTTTTAAAGCGAACTGAGAGAAATGAGCTTCACATTATTACATCAAACAAGACGAGCAGCAATCCAAGGTCACTGCTTCTTTGGTGCCGAAGCTCAATCTGAAAGTCTGCAGGAAGTTATTTCTCTGAAATAAATCCTGCATTTTTAACTCGCCATGTAATCTTTTCTCAGTAACTTTTATATTGTACCTTTGCTGCATTGAAAGGGAAGCAGAGTTATATTCTAATACAGTGTAAATCATGCTGTCAGTTCATTGCATATTTTTCCACAAATATCAGCGTGAGCCAAAGGACAAATTTCCATCTTGCGTGAATGAAGTTGCTTAATTTCCTTTCCTCCATTCTGCTCATCAGCACCGAAGTTGTTTTGACTACTCAGTAAAATATATGGTAATGCAGAAAAACACATTTTTGCATATAATTTAATGCCAAATTTTTTCATGATGAAATGTAATGAAACTCTTGTTATATGTAAATTACATTGTGGGGTCTGTTTTGTGATCCATGGCTCAGGTTCTGTGAAGTGTTTCACTGGTAGAAGCATTTCATTATTATTCTCTTTTTTAACAGCGTATTGTAATGGCCAGGGCCACATTCCTAAGAAGACAGGTTTTACTGTGTGTTTGACAGACCGAGTGATGGAAGATATTTTTCCTCAAATAATGAATTCAGACTTCCTGTTGCTTGTGAAACATCCTGCTTCATGTTCCTAGATGGGATGGATGTTATTAAGGTTCACTGCAGATGGGGGGAAAGATAAATATCTTGCTCTCCTTCAGAGTGACACAAGCTTACTACTTGGTACATGAGCTCATCTGTTATGTTTGAGTGACCTCCTTAATAACATCCAGAATAGTGAGGGATTGGCATAGCAGGATGAAGATGTGGAGTCCAAGCAGGGCTGAATATTTCTCCCCTGTCCAGAATTAGAGCAGTGTAAGATAATAGGCCCTACATCTGTTCAACTCTGAGATCAACATAACAACCATAGCTGAAGAGAGTAACATATCCCTGGCCATAGGCTGGCCCGGGATTAATAGAGTTTATTCTGTCCACGGTCGGGAAATAGGAGCCATGTGGAAGGCGGGAAGAAAAAGGCTCCAGGGTGGAGGCTGAAATTACAGACAGGATTTGGCTTGGCTGCATGTGTACAGGCCTGTCTAACAGACCCAAGGGAGGAACAGGCAATAGCTATGCCCACCTGAGGTTTTGGTCTTTCGGCCAGCCTGTCCACTACCATCTTCGTGGTCGATAGGCTGGCTGGACAGGGAGTACACACTGATCTCCGCCACACGCACTGGCGCCTCCTTCACGTTGCTATGGAGACCCAGGATCTGTCCTCCGTCTGTCGGGTGTTGCATCACCTGGACATTGAAAGATTAACATAAACGACATTCCATTCAAATAAAACTGGCTCTCATACAAGACACTTGTACATTATTCTCTCCATGTGACATTCTTGATAATATTATCTTTTTCTTGAATAAATGGGACATAGGGCCTGATACATGCATTTCATCTGTCTAAACATCAAGTCCTCTTAAGCAGACATGGAATTATGTCAAACGCTATTCCTGCATCTATCAATCACGAAGCGGAGAATACATAAAAAATAAATAATATTTCAGAGCAGGATGAAAGAATGTTATAACTCCCTTTCCTGAGCCTAAAACGAACCAGCAGAGATGGCCTCCGTTACAATCTTTTAATGCTGTGCGAATGATAACAAGCACACATCTGAGCAATCTCTACATTAATCCTCATTAGGATTCCATTCAAACAGTAGAACACAGTTTGCATACATTGTTTTGAAGCAGATGAGAGCGAATGAGCTTTGATTCGAAGCCCTATCTGGAGAATACATTCAATATTTAACTTGATGAATGGTTATACAGGGAGTAAGCTAATTTTGCTCAAACACTGCCCGGGGTGCACTTGAATGCAACAGGAAAAGTCCAATAAGCAATTTACTTCCACATGAAGCCCAAATGGATTCAGAGTGAGGGCACACCAGTTTACTCTACAGCAGATGACAACGTAATTACCCAACAAGATAATCTAGTTTTAGTCATCCAAGTCCGGAGGTTGTTAACAATACCAAACAAAACAACAGTCCTTTCTTAATTCAAGTAATACATTGGTCTCGTTTCACATTTTTAGTCAATTCCTACCCTGAGGCTACAGCTGGAAATATATTTGACTATATATAACTAGCACATCAGTTGCTGGAATTAGAATTGCATGGATGTTACCAGTGTTTCACCATCCCAAATTGAAGTGTCGCAATCTTTGTCTTTATCTCACTCTCTCTCACTCGCTCACACCAAACTAATTATCGCCTGAGAATGATGCGACAGCATGTCCAGCTGAGAAACCGCTCGCATCTCACCCGTGTACTATTTAGGCAAACATTAGTCAATCCTGGCTGACTTGGATCCAGGCCAAAAAAGACTTATTTGGATAGACACTTACATTACACAAACATCCACACCAGGCATCATACCGGCTCTTTGTCCATTATTTCTGCATATCATCACTCAACGCAGTGTTTTCAGATAAGTGCATTCACAGCCAGCTCCAGATGGTCAGTACTCTCATACAGCAGTATGTGTGATGCGGTTGAATCATCTAAGACCAAGTGTAACACAGGAGGCTCCCTCTCGATAACGGTACACAGACACCAATCCCTGTCAATCATTGTCAGAAAGGAGCAGAATGCCATGAAAAGCTCAGAGCAAAACTGCATCGTTCTCAAGAGACACTAAAGGAAATACAGTATATTAGCGCTATACAGTACCTCAGCCATATCGATAACTCCCACAGCCAAAGTCTTGTAGCCCAGGATGGTTCGATTCTTGTAGCGTTTCCTCCGCTGCAGCATAATCTGCAGTCTGTTAGCATCCCTCTTCAGAAAATGGGGGTACTAGAAATAAAACAGAAAATAGTGTAAAATAAACAAAACAGACAGTCGGATACATTTATTATATATTAAAGGCCTATTTCAAAATGTTGTATTTGTTTTTGATACGATAAGAAAACCAATAGTAGTAAATTAAACTTCTAAGTTAACTATACAAATCAGAATCAGTTTGGGTCTATTAGACTTCTTAGAAAGAAATTATTTTGCCCCTGATTAGACTGCGAACTGATGCATGTGTGGACAAACCATTTCACCATCAGAAGATATTTTATTTGTCATCAGAAAGGTTCCAGCATTGAAGTTAATCATCTGCCCGCCCAGGTAGATAAAATCCAAATTCCATTTCTTTATCTTTATAGATATTGCAAGTGCATTTCCAACCAATGGGAAACACCATTTATCTCACTTCACCGCAGAATGAAAATTCCAAGTGCAAGTGTCGGTATCTCATCCTCACATTCTCTATTTTTATCCTCCTTGCCTTTTTTCCTCCAGGGTAATATTTTCACCGGCTGCAAAAAACTCCATCTCCACATTGACTTTTCTTTCTTTTATGTTCACAAAATAACAGCCCAAGCATGTAAAATATGTTTTTGGAGATGGAATGATCTCAGTGTAATTTCAGCTGGGCTTATTTCTGTTTCATTATAACGTTTCTAATAAGATTTCAGGTAGAATATCTGACTTCTACAACAACATAGTAAGCCTCTGTGGGTCTATAATTTCAGATCTGAAAAATTATTTCAGAAAAATGCCTACTGGAGTAACTTAATATAGGTTAGTAATAACGATTTGGCCTAAATATCCAACAACTAAGGCTATTAAATTTATATAAAAACCTGCAAATGCACACAAGCAATAATAAAGAATATTTTGGGGTCAACACTTGACAAGAATAGTA
>CAAKHC010005275.1:22067-40328 GCA_901007825.1 Macroramphosus scolopax | reverse complement strand
TTCTTCCATGAACAATAATAAAGTCAAATATAGCTCGAACTACATTTTTTTTTGGTGATAGAAACAAAGAGCCGAGCTGTGCAAAATTCGTATCAACTTGCCATGAGATCACAGTGCAAGCTTCACATTTAAGAACGAGATTTAATACCTTTTTTATAACAAGAAAGAAGGAGGCCACAGAAATCCTGATAAGAATAACTATGGACTGACTACAGCAGCAACATCAAGATTTTCATGTTGCTCTAAATAATTGATGTTTTCATTCGACTTATGTATCGTCTGAACGACATATATTCTCTTTGGCTCGTCGTTTAGCTCTCTGGTGGCGGTTGAAGGAGGAAGGCCAGCTCGGGATTCATTTCTAGGTTTTTGCAAAGCGCAGGCTTGCCAGAGTTTATACACACACACATTTCAAACCATCGATGACGGGGCCGGTGCAGCGAAACGCTGATAGGACAGAGGAGAGAACAGACTTTGTGTGAGAGACACCCAGACAACAAGTCAATCTTCCATTCTGTCTTTGCATGTACAAATAAAGACCACACGAAAAAAAAGGTCTACATGCAGGTTGGTCATCATTTGACACTCACTCTCTATGATGTCTCCCAGACCCTGAGCGTACAGCAGGTCTCTGAGGCGAGCGACCTCCTCTTTCAGCTCGCGGACCAGGCGGTTGTTGGGGTCCTCGTTGATCACAGCGTTACAGCGGATCTGCTTGGCACGATCAGCGTACCTGGCATTGGGATGAAGAAGTAATTCAAGCACAAAGCTCAATCTGTCCATACAGTGACAGGCCAAAGGGAAACGATGTAGCTTATAATGAGCAGCAGCGACTTTAGCAAACTTAGTAGTATGCAGAGAGTCCACAACTGTTTGTCACTTTTACTATGTTCAAGCAGATAAATGCTTGAAAATCGAAAGTAGTTCATCTTCTCTGCAGGTGGAACATGTGGAACAGTGACATTTCTTCTCACCGGAGGGTGCTGAGGGTTTCATCATAGTTAATGTCTGCAGGGCTGAGGGCAGCCACCATGGCAGTGCGAGAGTTTCCCCCTGAAAGCAGAAAAAAAAACAAATGTAAAATGCATATGTTGCTGTGAAAGTTATTTTTTTATGATGATCAAAAGTTTGTTATTAAATGTGCTCACCCAGGTTCTCTCTCAGTAGCCAAGTCAGAACTGAATCTCTGTAAGGAATGAAACTCTCCACTTTCTTCTTCTTCTTGTTCTGAAAAAAATGATATTTATTAACTGAGCATGACAGAAAAACACTGATTATATCCTATTTGCTGTTTTAGATGTGTTATAGATAATATAACTTACCTTGTTTGGCACAGAGGCCTGTTGGGTGAGAGAAAAATGTGCAAATATTTGTTATTTGAGCAACAGGAAAAATAAGAAATCACCGCCGTTCACCACATTTATCATAACTTACCAATTCGGCTAAACCAGAAATAACTTTCCCCAGTGTGGTCAGGGATTTGTTGATATTTGCTCCTTCCTAAAACCACAAAGAAGTTATAGAGTTATTCAATGTATTGTATATGAGTGCATTTTATCTACAACAAACAGCCTTAAGTGCAGCAGCTTCCACTGACCTTCAGTCGGGTTCCTTTAGCTCCGGTTGAATCTGCCCTCTCACTGCCAGCCAAGTCCACCAGACTGATCTTGCTGACCTATGATGACACATGATATTTTCAAAATAAAACGCTCAGTGTATCAAATATTAAATGCCTATTGTGTTTGTGGTTTTTAAATTAAATAGTTTCATCGATTGGTAAAACGAACTATCCCTGAGTTTAGAATTTAAAACCTTTTCTGTTGTGTTGTCCGTCTCCGTGTCAGATTTCTTCTGGGTGAAGATGATGTTGAAGACGGCGTGGGAGCGGCTGCTGGTCTCGTTCATGTTGGTCGCGGCAACGGTCCTGAAAAAAAAAGGCAAAATGCTGCGTTCAGGTGCACGACGCTAATCAAAGTATTGACGTAAATCCGCCATTATCTGCTTCTTCCATCACTATCAAACTGTTAATCCTGTTAGGAGTCTTTCATTGAGGTTACCTGGCTTTGTTTCCAGAGTCCATCAGATCCTGGATGTCATTGTAGGAGGTGACGGCGAGTTTGGACAAATCCTCGACGTAGGGTCCCATCAGAGGGTGCTCTCTGACACGCAGGTTCCCTTTGTTCTTCGGGTTCAGCAGGTCACGCACACGCTCGCAGTAGATTTCCATGTAGCTCACCTTGAGAGAAGAGCAGCTCAATGTCATTGTTCTGTTATATGAATCTTATATTAACTTTTCTTTTCCTCTCTTTAACCTATTCATTTGCTGTTCATTTTACTTCTGTTGTTCTAGGCGAGGAACTCCTTATAAGGTTCATCACCACTCACCTCCACAGAGTAAGACATGTTGTTGTCGTTATTGCTTCCATTGATCTTGGTGAAAAGGTCCTCACAGAGCTAGAAAACACACAACAGATTGCCAATGCTTGTATTTAAGGGTTAAGTTAAAGTCAGGATGTGTCTCTTCTTCGAACCCGAGCATCGAAACTGTTTATCGATTACTACATTTTTTCTGCAACTAATGTGTTGAGTTGTGGGAGAGCACAATATTACCAGAGGTATGATGCCTTCCTGGTCCTGCTCCTGTCGTCCCATCATGGTGTAGCTTTTACCAGCTCCTGTCTGTCCGTATGCAAATATGCACACGTTATAGCCTTCGAAGGCATGAAGCAGCATCTCCTCTCCGATGTCCTTGTACACCTGCATCTGGGATGCATAGTTGATGTCCTCTGGCTACAGGAAGTCAAGAAAAATATCGTAGTTTTTAATTGCAAGAAGCCAATAAAAGACATTTGTCCTTAAAAAAAAACACAGAAACAGTGAAGTGACTCTTCCAGTTCAACACTTTCCATCAGTTATTGTGGAGAATTACCGAACTGACCGCTGGAATGTGAATGAAGTTGGATTAAGAAGTTAAAGCTGAGTGATGCATTGAGACTCACCGTGGTGTGTGACCAGTAAGAATAGTCGAAGTTGAAACTCTTGTTTTCTTTCGGCTGTTTGGGGTTCAGGATTGCTGCAGCAGAGCAAAAACAAATGCAATCAGAACTTCAGACACTCATACAACCTGCATATTCTTTGGTTTCACTATTTCATTGATCATTCTCTTGAACTAAGCATATTTTGAATTCCAACTGTGAATGCAAAAATCTTGAAAGCACACTCTCACACACCCTTTGTCTCCTTGGAAGCATCCTTAAACACACACGTGCAATTCAATTCAAGTGCAGATCACAATCAACTGAAGGCAGTTTTGCCTTGTCATCCTGATTATGCATCATTCTGACGGTAAACCTCTTCACTCACTCACCTTCACATGAACACATTAAATGCGCTAAAAAATACTTACAAATACGTAGTTAGCATGAGCACATGACTCCAGCCTGTACAGCTCAGTATATTTGTGTCCTGATCCCTAAATTCGGATTTGTATACTTGGTACTTGGTACTACTTGCACCACCATCAACATGATTTAGAAACTAATCAAGAGAGATATGACCCTTAATTTGAGGTAATTTCACCTCTTGCCAAAGAGAAAGAGGAGCTGACGCACTGAATCGCAGTTAGAGACAATAGCAGTTCAAAAGGCCCCAGTCATCCTTTTTGAAGAGGGGAGGGGTGTAGCAAATCTATAAAGCGAAACAAGAACGGTGCGGGAGCTGTAAATTGAATCCACTGCATCACTCCAAAGTTCAGCACAGCAGCAATGTCCTGCTGATAGTTCTGGAACATAACGGGCCCCTCAACCTGAATGACACAGCACGGCCGTTACGGAGGGAAATAGACGAAGACAAACTGTGAGAACTCACATCCAGAGTCTGTGAAGTTAATGAGTTGAAGTAATGGAGGTTTACATCATAGGGTCATTAAATAACACCGACAGGCTCAACAGGCCTTTTTCTTTCAAACACACACACATACACACACACACACCACTTACATCAGCTGACCCTGTGTCTGGGCCCAGCCAGAACAACGAGGCCTTGTTGGTCTCTGCAGCCCCGTATGAGGAGAGAAGAGAGCTGCGATGGGCACAATGTCCTACATCCACCGACAGTCTTCGGGCGCCAAGCCTAACTGAAGCTTTTGTTTCCCTCACTTGATGCCTCTCTGCCCACTCTGTACTTTTTTTTTTTTGCAGGCCAAAGCCGCCTGAGAGACAAATAACTGAGATGCTTCAATGTAGGTCGAAGGGATTTGATCAAAACTGCGTTTGAACAACTTTTGCATTTGAGGGTTTCACACTCTAAAGTCGTGAGTCAGTCCTCATACGTGACCTTACATCTCATCTATCAGTGTCTCAATTATTTATATGAGCGCGTTGTGATTCAGGTTAGCAGCCCGGGAAATGAGCTCATTGGAGTGCACTCCGTTAATTTGCCAACGCTCGTCATCATTCAGAATCTAACAGAAAAGCCACAATCCCTTTGAGTCTTCAATCAGATCCTAGTTAGTTGTTCCAAGAAGGATGTTTGCTGGTCAAAACGTGCAAACCAGAATCCACATTTTTGTTTAACACTGTAACGAATTCCTCCCGAATCAAGTCATCCCCAAACAATTCTGTACAAACGTCTTGTTTTACTCACTTGTCGTGTTTCCTGACATCTGAATGATGCATTTGCTGTCCTTCCCGATCTCCCTGGAGTTGAAGGGTCGGACCCTCACCGCCACTTTCACCGAAGCCCCCGCCATGTCACAGGTGGGTGCGAGAGTGAGCGATGGAGCTGAAGATCTGTGTGTCGACACAGAGACACGCCGGGCACCTGCGCAGGTAGAGATCTCTCAGCTGACAGACAACCAGCTTTTGTTTTAGGTCGTATGGGAAATCCCATATATTACACCTTCATATCACATAGAAAATACAGCTGAACATCTGGGTTGAAGTTGCTATTAACATTTAATATATGGGCCTTGCAAACAGCTGACTAACATGACACATTCTCCATCAGGCTACAATCACGGTTTGGCTTCAGGCAAAGAAACACAGCTTCTGAATAAAATGAGTAAATCATTTGAGCAGCACTTGGAAAGAAGCTTCCTGTGGTACAATACAAAGGTTATTGCTTATTCCACAAGTATTACGTCCATGAGGCCTTGTGATTAAATGGTGTCTCACTGCTTCACAACAAACGACAAAATAACAGTTGAAATTTCCCCCATGTAATTTTTACATCTTTATTAGAATAAAAGAAACCCTGATACTACTGTTGCTCCTTTTAACGTTTTCTTTAATAGCTTTTTTCTCTATTTAGCTACTGAGCACATCACGCACGCACGTTTTTTAATGATGCATTCGCTGCAAGGCCGCGAGGCGCACATCCATCCATCCTCTCCATCCGAAAAACACACATATAACACGTTCACTTGATTCTCTATTAAGGATAAATGACATGGGGAAGAGACAAATTCTTGGGACGTGTCTGACATGGAATTTGCGGTGGGCAACAGTGCGCCATGTAAATAGTGTCTCCTCCATCTTGCGTGCCCTGCCGCACCTCAAAAACAGGCCGAGTAAACATAAACGGAACATCCATCATCCTATACTGCGTCAGAAAGGAGGTCAGCACGCATCAAGAGCTGTGATGGCAATAACAACATGTATCCACTTGATTTTGGCGTGTCAGTGCCATGCTGGTGTTGTGGATCGTTTATAAGAGCATCAAACATTAAACGCCTTGACGCAGCGTCCTTATTTACCTCACATGTACACAGGCCGCGAGCGACGAAATACCCAACACACACGCACACCGAGTATCCACGCGTGATAGAATTTGATACCGAGGCCGTGAAAAACATCTCACCAAGGAGCGGAGGAGCCGTGTCGTACCTCAGTAAATGAATCCAGCGGCGGCTCACAGCAGCACCGGGATCCGCGCCTTCTGGATTCTCCTCAGCAGCTGGTATTTTGGACCGTCTCTTCGTGTTTGGTTTCGGCTACAGGCTCCCTTCCCTGGGCGCATCCATACATGGAGAATCCGCCGGGGAAGGAGAGGGATTCTGCTTCAGCTTGGCTGTTGGAACAGCGATGAAGAGTGGGATAGGAGGGAGGCGGGGCAGGTGGATAAACAGGAGGATGCTCCAGCTGCCCGCTGCTCGTCTGTCCGCCTTTCAGTCTGAAAACAGGGAAAATGGCGGCGCGCTTATCCAGGGATGCTGGGAGGCGACGATGACATCAGCAGCAGCATCAGCAGCGGGCAGCCATGAGACATAGGAGGAGAGAGAGAGAACGGCAAAGATGGTGCTGAAACATTATTGAATATTGTGAACTTAAAGGGGCAGTGTGAGGATGTGATGACATCTAGTGGTGAAGTTGGGGATTGCAACCACTCATCCCTCCCTTGCAAAAACTTTATTGTTCCCTGCAGGGAGATAACTTTTATTCAGTCCACAATCGCTTAAACAGAGTAAGGAAAAAGGAAATATCTGTCCAGTCTTGTGTGATTAAAGTCCCCAGAGATCATGAAGAAAGCACTGCTATAACAATGAGAATGCCGTGGTAACAGAGGAATGGTTACCAATAGGAATCAACCCCTGTAAATGTACCCTTCTCTTCTGATCTGGAAAATATGAGGGGAGCGGTGTCCTGTCCATCAAGCAGCATGACCAGAGTTTTTATCTTTATGTGTTAATTGCCTCCATTTAAAAAAAGAAAACTGTCTAAAGTCGTTATATTTACTACACATTATAGATTTAACCAGGATGATGCTTTGAGGGAACAAAATGTATTGCCAATGAATATAAATAAGGCAATTCTACATTAGCCTGATTTAATGAATGAATGAATGAATGATCTTTATTGTCATTGCATGGGTACGTGTACTGTTCCCATCTTATAAGTGCGCAAAAAACTTTTTTTTCGCTTTTTATCTCTCTCTCTCTCTCTCTCTCCCCCCTGTCCCCCCCTCAGACTCCTCCCCCGGCTCTGTTTGGTCACATTTTGAGATTTCTGCCCAGTGCAAAGGCCAGTGAACATCGAGTCCCACTTATTTACCAAAGGTGTAATTATTTACCAAGCCAGATCCAGAGAAGACCACCTTATCCTACGAGCTAGGACATATCACAGTTTTAAAACAGCACGAGATTCTGCTCAACTACTTAAACATTAACAATATATTGATTTTTGTTTTTCAGTTCCAAGGAACAAACCCCTTTGTTTTCTTGGGAGATTGTACGAGTATTCAGTTATCTTAGTGTATAGCAACATAAAGGTCATGTCATTTGTCTCCTGAATGTTTTGGAGTTATTCTACGTTCGAGGTTGTAATGCCCTTTAACCATTAGAAAAGTAGAATAGCAACAATTTACTCCATTTAACACTAAGGAACCTCTCCAAAACTTCACAAGAAAAGTGAAGGAGGAATGTGAGGAAAAATTTGGTTTCTGCATTCTTTTATTGAATAAAAACAATGACATATCTGCCTCCCTCTCACTGCAATGTTGTGTTATGAAGATAACTTTACTACAAGTCATTTCTGATACTATTTCATCCCATCCTCTCTCCTGAGGTGTGGACACCTCTGTACACACCTGGAACTAAATATTAATCTGGGGTCATCCAATCTCAGCAAAACAACATAATGACTGAAAACACTGATAAGAACTTTGAGCTTCTATTACAATGTAACAAACCACCAGAGCAGCTCTCTATCATAATTTAAGGGTAATAACGTTCACCTACTGAAGAACAGAATATCTTAACATTACTTTAAACAGTGCTTGTTCACACAACATTATAAAATTGAGCAATTCTCTGTTTGTGTAAGTTATTTTTTATTTGTGCATATATGTATACCTGAGTGGGAGTGTGTGTGTGTGTGTGTGTGTGTGTGTGTGTGTGTGTGTGTGTGTGTGTGTGTGTGTGTGTGTGTGTGTGTGTGTGTGTGTGTGTGTGTGTGTGTGTGTGTGTGTGTGTGTGTGTGTGTGTGTCGTGCATTGTCTTACAAGCTCTCCTCGCCCCATTGAACAACAGTGATGAAATGGAGATGAGTTAAAGTGCTGACACAAAGACTGACCAGACCCCTGCGTCGCCGCAACAATGACACCACCAAACACGGGAAAGTGAGAGCCTCTTGGAGGAGCGGGGAGAAAGACCGCTGAATGAGAGGGGGGAGAAATTAAGGACTTTGAGAAGGAGAAAAAAGAGGGAGAGGATGGTTGAACCATCCTGAGAGCAGGAAGAAATGGATGGTGGGCAAAGGTAGCAGAATAGAGCAACCCGGAGAAAATAGCAAGGTAGCTAATCCGCCCGGAGACATAAAGCAGCTATATGTAAATGAAAGCCCTGAAGTTTGGCCATTTTTTCTTTGATCTATGAATCAGGCTCTCCCTCCCTCACCCTCCTCTCCTCCTTCACTCTCACCCTCTTCTCCCTCTTCCTTGTAAGAAAATCAAGCCTTATTTAGCTTAATCTCACTTAATGGCATCCAGCTCCTCCTTTGTCCCCCTGATGCTAACAGATTCTCGTCCTTTCACACGACGCCATTCACATATCTGCCCTCAATAATCCTCTTATTCCAGGGTAGCAATTATTTTGAGTATTTTATCAGCATTATGATTATGATTATTCTCATTATTGTTATTCATGCAGGCCGTGCTGAGAGCCGGACTGCGGTGAGGATATCCTCCCTCCTACCGGCGCCTCTTATTCTCACTCAGAATGAAGCTGCTGGCTTTATTCCGCCGGCGTGGCGAGTTGCAGGAGTGAAGCCCATTCAGGGAGACACATTTTCTGGGCGTTTGAACATATTGTAGAGTGAGTGTAATGAGTGGCGGCCAAATCAGCCGTCCAGGCTCCTTCTGCAGGGAGAAACATCAAGAATTTAAAGACGGAGGAGAGAAAGGGGGCTAATAATCAAAAGGCCTCTTTTCTGCGTCGCCGTAATTACAAGGGTGGTTTGATCTTTTGCTTGTTGGAGCGTTGAATGGGGGGAGAGATGAGGACTGTTACACCAGTTCAGGGTGGGATGGAGGCTGGTGGAAGCTTTTCAGCGCAGCATCTTGTGGGCGTCTGAAGTTGTTGCGGTGATGTGACACAAGGAGACGTTTTCCCCTTGTCAGTTTGTGTGGGGATGAAGGAGTGAATCACCTGTCAAACTGTTAGCAGACACCGTGACTGAACACACACTCCTTTATCTGAATGGGAAACCTGCTTCTAAAGAAGATAACTATGATAACTTGATGATGTCGTGGTGGAGCAGGAGCCCACATGAGGCTCAGTGACGGGCCGCACTCGGCCCACATGCAGCCCCGGATTACGGTCCACAGGTGGCCGGGATCTGGTCCCCTGAGAGTTGGGGGTTCGGTTCATAGAGCATAAGTGTATCTCGCTACAATGCAAGACAGAGTTTAAGTAGACAAGAGTTTTGCTTTGTGTGAGGTCTGTCTGATGCCGACGTACGACAGCAGACTGTCCATCACATGATGATGAGATGATCAGAACAACCATGCGAGTGGCGCCTGCAGGACCCGACAGAAGTCTGTGTTTTATACTCCAATCATGATCTTTGCCCGGCCAGTAAACCGACCCCACGTGTCTGAACGTGGCTCTGGTCATGTTCATGGCCACAGTGTCGACCTGAAGTAGGACACGTACAGTAGACGTAACACTCGTTGATATTTGGAAGCCTTCTGCGTCTCGTACAGGCGCCGAAGGGGCCGAGGAGGGAGGAGAGTCTCTCACCTCTCACAGAAAACAGACAAATACAAAGTACTGCTTGAAACAAAGTCACAGAAACGTGTCTTGGATAAAGTTTAGATATCAACAATTTAATAAACAAGTTGGGGAAAATAACTTTCTCTGTGCTCTTAATATAAAAACAATCCTGCTATTTGGTTCCTGTCCGTTGTGGATCCCTCAGATGTTGAACTCATCATACAAACTGTGGTTAACATTTGAATGTACAGGAAGGACCACTGAAGCTGAAACTACTTTCATTTAATGGCTTATCAAACACAGAATAGATCCAGAGGATAATTGTGAGTTATTATAAACACGTTACAAATGTTAGAAAAATACCAATCCTTATAAAAAAATGCTGCATACATGTAACAGTCATCACGTTGGTTGTTCAGGTGTCACTTTGGGAATCTGGCAGCTGCAGCGGAGTGGCTGAACCTGGGCAGTCTGCAGACCCCACAGGGGCACAGGGGTCCTCCTGAGGGCGAGCTCCACTGCACGGGGGCCACAGAGGCCTCCATGGGGCCCGGGGACAACAGCGGACATTTGACAGTAGATGACAATGAAGTGGAGGAGGAAGATGAGGAGGAGGAGGCTGCCGACGTGAGGAGGGACTCCTGGGTGAGGAGGAGCTGACTGGGACCAGAGATCAGAGGCCACCCTCCTGTGAGCAGCAGCCGGGGGACTGAGCCTGTGTTCACCCCCATGCCGACACTCAGCTCCCCCAGCAGCCGCCTCATCTCCTGGAGAGACGAGCCCAGCAGCAGGATGTAGTTCCTGGCCAGGACCAAGGTGGAGATCTTGGAGAGCCTGCGACCGGGTGGAGCTCCTGTCTGGTGGGTCTGCAATGAGGAAGCTGAAGAGGGTGAGGAGGCATATGGCACCATGACTTCCCTCAGGGCGTCCATGGCGATGTTCAGGTCCTGCATCCGCTTCCTCTCTCTGCTGTTGATCTTCCTTCTGAGCTCCTGCTGCTCCTCTGGGCTCAGCTCCCTCTGAGGTTTGGTTGATCTTTGGCCACCCTGGAGGTCAAGCATGGACGCCGGGTGAAGCCGGGAGCTGAGGGTGAACCCCGGGGGTAAGTCCTGGACAGACCTGGGGCCACAGAGAGGTAGAGACTGCTCCTGGGCCCTGATCACCTGGTTGGACAGAACATTCATAGTCTTCTCAGCCTGGTCGTCAGGTTCACTGAAGAAGTTCCCCCAAATGTCTTTGAAAGTTTCAAAAATCAGTCCCGCTTATTACAAAATCCACAAACAGTAAAAATGAAATCTTCACTTCCTCCACCTGATCGTCCTTCAGCTTCCATCCATCCAGCTGATGAGTCACCAAACGGTTTCCCCTCCGGGTGAGTGCGACAGCCCGAAGAGTCGGCTCAGTTTGAGCTCAGTTCCACAGCTGCGAGCGGTGGGAATGACAGCCCACATGGTAGAAACGTGAGCTAAATGCTCCCAGCACCGACCCCCCCACCACAGCTCAACTCCTCCCCGACACACGGGGCACACAGACGCAGGGTGGACGTAGAACTCAAGCTGGGAGATGGTGAGGGTGGTAACAGAATGTCATTGTGATCCCAGGACAGACATTCAGAGGGAGCAGGCAGGGCAGAGATCAGAACCCTCAGTGAAGGGTTAGGGTGACATGCAGCTCAGCTGACTGTTGGAACACGACAGATCCGACCTCACCTGTGAGGAAACGGAAGGAGGCACTGGTCCAAGTGGAGGACAGGCTGCACTCAGGACTGACAGGTGTTTGTCTCCCAGTCGAAGTCAGTGGGTTTCTGAACAACAGGGGGGCACTGGGAGAGCAGGTTGAACGGATCTGCCCCAAAATGTCATCACGTCCACCATGACCCCCTTCAGTTTGTGGAAGAATCCTGCAGACACTCATTTTCGTTCTAAGAACTCTGTGTTTTTAAAGGCCATGATTGTTTACTGGTACTTTCTGAAAGTGTATTTGTAGGGATATTTTAGCTCTTAGAAAATGCTTCTAAAACACTTGTTAATGGAGATGAGAACGTCCCGTAACCTAGTTTGAAGAGCCGTCCTTCAGATGAAATGCGGTGACGCTGGTGCGACGCGGTGCTGAGTGGAATGTACCACTAACAGCCGTCCAAACAAATGGAAGCCATTCAAACCCCCAGTACCTTCTCATCTGCAGGTATTAGCACTATTAGCGTGGGTATTAGCGTGTCAGAGAGCAGTTTTGGCAAACGGTGAATAGACACATCCCTGTGTGCTGGAGCTAATTGATGGATTTGAGGTGGAGGTTATTGTTGCTCCGCTCTGAGCGGCTACGCTAACCAAATTGGCAGACAGAGCGCTGGGCACCGATCCAGACAGGCAGACAACAAGCCAATTGACTCCAACCACAGGTGAAGCTGGCTTGGGGCACCGAGCAAGGCTGGAAACCTCAAATGTGCCATTCATGAGCCACAAAAAGACTTCAGCGTCACTCCTTCCACAGTGAGCCCGGCCGTCCTCCCTTTGCAACCCACCCTCCCCCTTGTGAAGCCCATCTGAGTGGGAGAAAAGGAAGGCAGGGGAAAGAGGGGAAGGACAGCACCGTTACAAACAGAAAGCAAGTTGTTTACGATGAAAGCAGAAGGAGATGCAGAGGAGGAAGACACTTTCTTATTTTCCCCCCTGCCACTCTTGTCGCTCAACAAGTGAAAGATGTGTGTCGGAGGCGCTTCCCTTCCCTGCCAGTGGTCCGGTGGCGTCCGGCTGGTGCTGTGATTGAAGCTGAATGGACGGCTGCAGACGGACAGGAAAGGGAGGGCCCCATGAAAGGGGCCAGGCGGATGGCCCTCGCACCTGCAGGGGAACAGAGTGCAGGCAGCCAGGATGAATGTGTGTGTGTGTGTCTCCATTTGATTCTAGTGCCTCGCCAACAATGAGACGTAATAAACCGCGCAGTGAAAGAAAAGCAGCCCTGATGGTTTGACTGTATTTGGGATCCGGTCTCTGTGTCAGGAGGAGGAAAAAAAGTATAGAAAAGAAGGGACACCTGCAAGGATCTGCACATGCAGAGGTCAGAAAGGAGGAGAAATAAAGAAGCTGGTGTCTCCCAGTTAAAGGGCTCCTCCCCCACTTTTTTCTCCCCACAAGGGAAAGCTTGATTTGGGGCTGCAGCCCAGCATATCCGCCTCCCAGCTTCCAGGCTCCTTTTGATGCGTCTGGACCAGAACAGGAGTACCGGTGGCGTCGGTGCAGGGTGAAGACTAGTGTCTTTATGGTGGAGCAGTACTGTCCATCTGGGTGAGGCCTTCCAATGGGGGGGCTGCACCTGGGGGCTAAATGCCTCGTCTGTGTGGAGCCGTTTCCTGAGGCTGACAGACAGGAAGACACCTCAGCCAAAATCCTGGTCAATTAATCCCAATACAGAATGCAAAGTACACCCAGACTGACACCACGTAAAGTCTTATTATTGATTCTCTCCCTTCTTATTAGTAATAAAACTAAGAAAAGATAGTAATCAGTTCCTAAAGGTATTTACAAACAGTTGTTTAATTTGGCTCTTTAGCAACTGATTAAACATTATTAAAATGATGATAAAGGGGGGGGGGTGATGCTGACAAGGGAGGAAATACAGGAATAAATAAATACATTTATAAATATTAATAATAATCATTCATAAGAACATTAATTTAAATAAGTAAATATTATCAATAGGATTTTAATTAATTTTTCAAATAAATAAATAAATTAATTATATTCCTTTTCCAAATTAACCTACACATTTATTTATTTATTCATTCATTCATTCATTCATTCATTCATTCATTCATTCATTCATTCATTCATTCATTCATGTATCATAGTCACTTTTAGTCCTCCATAGTGAGAAAGTTGCTTTCACATTAAATTAAAAAGAAACGCCGTTGTTTTTATTTTTTTTAATGTCTCTATTACGTTCTAATAACAGCAAGTCAGCAAATATTGATTATCAGCTGGGGAAGGACCCCCGACCCCCCAGGGGTGTCAGATTGATAATAATAGTTTGTCAATATTTACCATCTGAGCACAAAGCAATGATCTGGACCTTCGAGGCAGGCCTTCAGTTGTTACCTCATCTGAGCCCTGAGGGACGCCGGGGGTCTGGACAGGGACCCCCCCCCCATGCTGACATCATTCCTACCAGGCATTAGGATGTGCAGCTTCATGTAGTCGCTTTAAGGTTTCCAATCTTGACCCTCCAGCCTGTTTAGACCCGTCCTAACGAGTCAAAGTTAAACTAACTCCAAACGAAGGCTGCAGGACGTGGACGTGAAGCTGCACCTGCTGCAACCAGCCTGCAGCTCCAAATCAGAGTCTAATGAGAAGTTAACAGTTGCTAGTGACTGATTCTCTGCATGCGTCGCCGCAGGCAAACAGGTGCAGCGGCAACAATGGAAGTACAAGCGAGCAGGACTTGTTCAGAGGGAATCAAAGCAGGGACGGAGGACTCGCTCGCCTGGTCGCCCCAACTCTTCCTCTGTGATCGCCTGGCCAAAGACATGAGAAGATTACAAGCTGTTAATAAGGTGGAACCAATCGGCCGAAGGTCTGCTTTTGTCCCTCCCAGCATGCTTTGTCAGCTCTGGCCTGGGATAGTCGGCATTTGGTGCTGATCATAGTTGGCAGGGATAATGAAGGTGGGGGGGTGTGAAGGTTTTACCCCTCGGCTCTTGGTGAAAGAGAGCCTAAATGTTTCAGCCTCAATAGCTGCACACGCTCAGCTGGTCACGCTTGTTTAAATACAGATGGACAGTCGCCACCTTCATGTTTCATGTTGCTAACTGCTCCTCTTGATCTTTGGTGTCTGATCCTAGAAGAGTTCTCTACTAGTCTGCATCAATGAAGGAACCTTTCACTGAAAGTCTCTCATCCAAACGTCTAACTCTGGGATTGTCCCAGCAGATGTTCCTCTCTGAAACAATGCCAGCAGGGATGTGTTAGTTAACCCGTCCCCCACCGTCTTCTTAAAACCTCCGATCCTATTTAACCGTGACAATGATGGATTCACGGCCACTAAACTTCCACGGGATCCTTGTCTGAAGCCAAACACAGAGCTGCTTCTTCTTCTCACCGAGCGGTGGAGGCGCGGGGGCACCCAGTTAAAGTCTGAATGTTTTGGGGGCGGGTGTGGATGTTTCTTTTGGGGTTTTATTAGCGGTACAAGGCCAAGGGTTGGTTTTGGGAGGTTATCCCAGTGTGTATGGAGGGCGGTGCAGCGGGACCAGTCTCACTCTGACAGCAGTATGATGGACGAGGATATACAGGTCCCAGAAATTAGACTTCTGGACGTGGAGGGAAACTCCAGCGAGGTGGAATGTCTTTTCAAAGAAGAGGCACTGTTGGGTGGAAGTTGGGGGGGGACTATAACTCTTTCATCCAACAGCACAAAACATTCAGCCACAGATTTCTAGCTGGCAGGGACCTTCACCTTCATCGGGTGGAGATGAGGGGAGTTCTCAGAGGTCTGACTGACTCCCTACGATTAACCAGGTTAACCAAGCAGTTCAGATCACCTGGTGCCGCTCTGCTCCAACAAGCCCCCACTAACCTGCAGACGTGTCCTCAGTGTATCAGCCTTCATTAAACACCCAGCAGCATGTCAGGGTGGTTACAGCCTGGACGGGACGGGACGGCCCCCGGACGGGACGGGGGGGCCCCCGGACGGGACGGGACGGGACGGGAGGGCCCCCGGACGGGACGGGACGGGAGGGCCCCCGGACGGGACGGGACGGGAGGGCCCCCGGACGGGACGGGACGGGAGGGCCCCCGGACGGGACGGGAGGGCCCCCGGACGGGACGGGACGGGAGGGTCCCCGGACGGGACGGGACGGGAGGGCCCCCGGACGGGACGGGACGGGAGGGCCCCCGGACGGGACGGGACGGGAGGGTCCCCGGACGGGACGGGACGGGAGGGTCCCCGGACGGGACGGGACGGGAGGGCCCCCGGACGGGACGGGAGGGCCCCCGGACGGGACGGGACGGTCCCCGGACGGGACGGGACGGGAGGGCCCCCGGACGGGACGGGAGGGCCCCCGGACGGGACGGGACGGTCCCCGGACGGGACGGGAGGGCCCCCGGATGCTTCCCTTTAGACACGTCTCACACTCAGCCAGGCGTGACGACACCACAAGGCCACACCAGGACACGCTGCAGGGATCACAGCTCCCAGCTGACCAGGGTCCACCAGGGGTCCAACCGGAAGATGTTATGGATGGATGGATGGATGGAGGGATGGATGGATGGAGGGATGGATGGAGGGAGTCCTCCTACATGTTCCTTAATGCTTCTTTTTAAAGGAAAAAACAAATTCAGGCTTCAAGAACTGCTACAGAACTTACCGAGGATGCCGGTGTCAGACTCCGCTGTCCCAACTCTGCTGTCCCGACTCTGCTCGGCATCAAGTGAAGAGGAGGAGGAAACATCACTGTTACGATTGAGGAGATGCTGAGACTTTTTCTCCTGGCAGTTGAGCTCCAACTCCTGTTGAGGGTGATTGTGCGTGACACAGAGGTGGACATGACGCCTCCCATAACTTCAGATTGTTAGGATTTCTTCAGGATTAAAAAGTCGTACTGTATTTTGCTAAATGTGAGATCACAGCAGGATGAGTGGCAGTTGTGTTTAATCTTTCATGATGTCACATGCTTCTTTGATTCCACGTGTCGACGTTTCCTCTGCATGGTTTTTGGAGACAGTCGTTGGTGGAGCTTCACCATGTTTTCACACACCTGCTCTGGTTTCACTGACTGTGTGATGCCAGGCCGGCAGATGTATGTAGTGGATGTAAGATGATTCTCTCTCAGGCGTTGATAGACACATCTGTCAGCCTACACAGCCCCCCCCCCCTCTTCTCGTTGCCTGACACCCTCCTCCTCCTCCTCCTCCCCCCAGCAGCTCATCCACCTCCCACTGTGCGCCTGCTCCTAACAGCCTCTTAGCGCATTAAAATCCCCACTAAGACCTGAGATCAGCCTGCAGCAGCCGCCACTCTCCCTCTCTGTTCACACTAACTCTGATGGACCTGCAGCTCAGCACAGATGTTGCCCCAACTCGTGAACGTCCCCCGTCTGAGGGGTTTGAACTGCTGACGATGCCACATTAGTTTACTATTAACATTAAGTCCAGACTTTGGGGTGTGTTTGTTCCCAACGTCATGCGAGTCAGATGACGGCCATATTGAATGTTCTGTTGATTTGATTTACATAAGTGGGGACCGGCCAGGAACTAACAACCCAGAGAGCCGACATATGTTACAGAGCAATTTGATAGCCGGCTGCACCAACTTGACAAACTGGGATTGTACCAAGACAGCACTGCTGTGGGGGACGAAGCCCAGAGGGTCATTTATTGGGTTGGTTGGGGCCCATTGAGTGTTTATGGGGAACACACTGATGTCACTCAACTACAAAACCAGGACTAAAACAAACAATCATCTGCTTTTGAATTAAATTAATTTGGATTTGACGTTGATCCTCTAAAGAACTAATGTTGATCAGTGAGACGTGGTCAACAATCCATACGGACGGCATCCACATGGTGCACGGAGAGTCTGAGGGCCCACAGACATCAGTAATCTGTTGGTAACTGATCTGTCAGATGGATGTGAGAGACTTTGTGTCCTTCAGCCATCATGGTCGGACTCACAGATCAAAGGGTTGTGTGATGGTTAAATCTGGGTTTAAGAGTACAGGTGAGAGTTAGGATTAGGATGAGGTTGGGATGAGGGTCGGGACTTTCATACAGTCTATGGATGTCTGTGACATATCAGCTGATGCCAAACAACTTGTGTCACCAGAAACTCAGCAGCTCAGAGGGACGAGGGAAGTGAGGATGAGGATTCATGATTCCAGTATCAGTGTGTCATGGAGGGCAGGTGCACATGCATGCTATGACTCTCCTGAATGGCATGTGGGATGCACTCATCCAGGAGTCCTACAAAGTGGTGTCCACCCAGCAGACAAACTGGCCCCCGCTGGCCCCCGCTGGCCCCTCAGCACACCCCTGTGAGACCCCTGTGTTCCTGCGATGGCTGATTCATGTCCCAGTCCTGCGCTCCTCACATTCACTTTGATGTTTAATCCCATCCTGACTGTGTCCTCCTTCAGTCCGCCGAGCCGCTCGGCCAGTCATGAATATCCAAAGGTCTGCTTACTTGACAGGATTATCCCTCCTTTCAAAGCCACTGGGGACGATTCTTCAGCCACAAAAACACACTCAATAGATCTTCTGCTCTCTCGCTTTGTTTTTCTCACTTTATTTTACTCTCTCTTTCACTCCCTTCTGTCTTTGTCCCACTGGGTTTTCTCCCAAACACATTGATCCACCGATCAAGGAGTTCATCTGCTGCTGTTGGATTATTGGCTGCACACACACACACACACACACACACACACACACACACACACACACACACACACACACACACACACACACACACACAAGCACTTTCTCTCTCACACACACACACACACACACACAAGCACTTTCTCTCACACACACACACGCACACACACACACACACTCTCACAC
>CAAKHC010005274.1:20511-42151 GCA_901007825.1 Macroramphosus scolopax | reverse complement strand
TAATATTACTGCAGCAATCCCATTGTGTGTGTGTGTGTGTGTGTGTGTGTGTGTGTGTGTGTGTGTGTGTGTGTGTGTGTGTGTGTGTGTGTGTGTGTGTCTGTGATTCAGGTGTTGTGGAAGAGTGACTATGGTAAGTCCATAACTCATGATGCTCTCCATTCAGAGGACACCTTAGGGCCCCGCATTACACCCAGTGAGACTCAATCACAGCCTACGCTAAATCGATAATCCTGGAGATAGTTGGTGGGAGAGAGAGAAAGAGAAAAAAGATAGAACGTGGCTGCAGGAGAGCAAGAGAGACATGGGAGAGACGGAGAACAGGGCCGGGATGGGAAGATGAAAGATGAGGGCTGGTTTTCCCACAAACTCCCAGAGGGCCCTTTGCTGACTGTGTTTTTATCTGAGGATGAGAGGACATTGTTGGGGTGAACAGAGAGTAAAGGAGAGAGTAGAGGGAGGGGGAGAGAGAATGACTTAACAAAGCAGTGTTTTCATCCCTGTACGGACTGTAGACGTTCTGAGTTTGGACTTTAGCTTCTCTATGATCCTGATTTTTTGTTTCCTCTCACCTGCGTCTCGTCTGCTGTCAGTCCTTCCTCGTGCTCTCTGTCTCGTCAGCCAATCAGCTCCCCGTCTGCCTCGTGTTCTGTCACCTGTGTCTTGTTACCTCGTTTGTTCTGTTTGTAATTAAGTTCCCAGGTTCCCCTCTGTCTTTGTCGGGTCCGTATGTGCTTCCGTTCCCTCCCTCAGTCTCAGTGTCTCCCTCCATGTATCTCCGTGAGCTCTTCATAGTTTCCTCCACGTGTTTTTCTCTAGTCTCATTTATTTTCTGTGCATAAATAAATTAAAGCGATCCATTACCTGCCCCGCCTGCTTCGGTTTCTTCTGCAACCCACGTCAAAATCATGACAGGAAATTACAGGCAAAGGAAGCCATGACCGCTCGGCAGAGACACACTGAAGCAACAACATGACGTCCTTAGTGGAGCTCCAATAATGTCGTGTTTATATCTCTGATACTTCAGTTACAGCAGGAGATTAGAAGCAGCATTGCAGAAGCTTTGGTTAGTGACCCCTGTAGTGTTGAATGTTTCTCACCACCTCCAGGTGAAAACTCTGGAGAGATACCGTAACTCCAGAAGTAGAGACCCTCTGGTGCTTTGCTGTTGGTGATCAGATCTCCATCGGACGGCTCTACAGGTGTGGATGCTTCCTCACTGAGATTCGGTTGCTCAAACCACACTTGCAGCTGGTCCGGGATGCAAATGACCAGATTGAAGGACGAACTCTGTGTATGTATGTAAAGTATATATTCGGCCCATAGAGACACACCATGAGTGTGTCAAACATCTAGTTTGGTTTCCCTGGAATAGACTCCCTCTGTCTGCGTTGTTCTGACTTCTCCGTCGAACTTCTGACTCGGTATGACAAGTGCACTGCTGACGCATTCGGTTCTTTTTTTCAGAGTGAAGCGAGGGAGCGAGATCCAATCACAACCGGCTGCTCGAGAGGCACACCGGGGTTATACTCTGCACGTTCCCATCGCCAGACGTAAACTGACGTACTTAGAGCTGTTGACTTGTGATCGCATCGCCCGAGACGCATGCTGATGTCAAGTCTGAGGGGCCTGTGAGAGAATCTCCGAGCACCGGGGTAACACCAACAGGGTCGCTCCTCGACGGGCATCAGTAAACACAACCAAGGCTCAATCTATCTCTTCCTTTTTTCTTTCTGTTCTCCCATCCCTCCATCATCCCAGCGCTCTGTCTGATCACCCTCGCTCTCTCATTTACTTTCTTTCACACCCTCCCACTCTCATTCTTGCACCTCCCGGTCTCTCCCAGCTCCTCTTCCCCCCCTTTCTCTCTCTCTTTTTTTTTTTTTTCTCCCCCTTCACGATTTGCTGTTGTTTTTGAGTGATGTGCGGCTGATGGCGACTGCCGGGTGATGACAGATGGATGTGACAAGCAGATGGTTTTGCTTGTCGTCTCTTTAATCACACAAATTCAGTCGGCCATGAAGCCGGAGCTCTGTCTTGTCAGAGCAACACAAAGTGGAGACAAATTTATCCAGCGCGCCGTAGCTTTCGATGCACAAAATGTGTAGGCATTTGCGGAGGAGAGGGGGGGGGCGAACGTAAACAGGGTTGTTCATGTCGAGATGGGCTCTGATATTGTTTTGATTAGGGCTGACTTCTGTTTGCCGGCTTTGTAGGCAGATGAACTTTTAATTTGACAGCTGTGGCGATGTAAAGTTGGGCGAGGCAGAATAAACAATGGAGCTGATTCTGGAGCTGCTTGACATCAGATGCCCAGTGCATGTATAATTCTAATGTAGAAGTAATCTTAATAAGATATATAACGTATTATGAAATGGTTTATTTAATTGCACGTCACGATAGCTAAACATTCACCCTTTACCCAAGCAGGACAAACGGACTTCAATGAGTCTCAGTGTAACTACACCCGAGTCCAGGCGCCCTTCAGTCGTCCCTCCTTGGATGGTTGTTCCAAGCTGTTTCCCTTTTCGGGAACAGCGAGTCAGCGTTTGATAATCCGCATCGCCTCGCACTTCGTAGTGAAAGTCACTGTCGTTTTTTTAGCTGCGTCGCCGCACGCAGAGCAGCACGGGCGGGCTGTGAACTTTAAGAGTGTCGTCTTTAAAGAAAACAAAATGCATAGAAATGATGGAAACAGAGCGTCGTGCACGGCGGCACAGCAACAGCTGACAGTCTGTGGGCGGGTGTTGAATGACAACGACTTACAAACACAGTGCAAATATCCTGACAAGCTCTATTGACCTCTAAAATGATTGATCAAAGGTGTTTAAAAACGAGGCTAGCTGAGACTGAGACTGGTCCGAAGCTCCGACCACGAAGAACATGGGGTTCATTGCTAGAATTCTAAATAGGATGTGACTGTGTTACAGGTGCACCGTGTGGTACGTATACTAAGGAAACTATTTCCCTGGGAATGTATTGTATCTCATAATTTAACTTGTAACTGCGTGGCGACAGTAGCTGCACAGTGCAGGTAAGCTCGATATGCAGAACACAATAAATTAATTAGTCTACAACTTTAGACCCTCAAAGAAACTGAAACAAGAAACTTTTCTGGTAATTAAACCTTCACCCATAAAGACATCTAAACACACACACACACACACACACACACACACACACACAAGCAAGACAGTTGCTGGAGAGAAAAATCGAGGCTTTGCAGAGTTTTCAAACAAGAGGCGCAATTAACACCTTAATGATCAACTCAGCAGAATAAGCTGGCAATTGTCTGATAAGGTGTAATCACACACAAGGCGAGTGATTCCTCCGCTGGTGTCGAGATAAGTCGGACATCAGTCTATCAATCCCTCCATCTCCCTCCTCTCCTTCACCGGCCACTTCCTCACCGCAGTGTCACGACTACCGACACACTCCATCTCAAGGTGAGGCTGCCAAGGTCAAATTGACTTTAGATTAATTATCTGTCAATTAAGGGAGTAATTGTTTCATAATGTGGTTTGCCCCCGAGACAAGTTGTGTGTGAGAGGGGCCGGTACTGTCAGAGCTGGTTTAAGCCGATAAGGAGGTGAGTGAAGCTTCACCGAGTGAGAAGAACAAGAGAGGATACAGGTGTGTGTGTGTGTGTGTGTGTTGGTCTGGTATGTTTGTGTGAGGAAGGAGTGTGTCCATGTGTGTGTTGCAGAAAGAGAGAGTGTTAGAAAACACACATTTAACGAGAAAAACATGCGATACATCCTCCATTATCCCATGACAGCGACCCTGCTGGACGCCGACTCTCCTCCACCGCCATCACGGGGCATCGGGTCACACACACACACACACACACACACATGCAGAACCTCTCACACTGGGGGTTGTATTTTTCACCCGAATCAACATTCATCAGCTCATCCGGGGACGGATGAATGGACGTATCCACCAGCACACAGTCAACCAAGGGAAGGAGAGAGGAGCTCGGAGAGGCAGGAGAGTGATGAAAATAGAATGAAAATGAGAAATGGAGGAGGAAAATCAAAACAAAAAAGAAAGGAGACATGAATAAAAGAGAGAGGGGGAAGGCCGTGCGGGGAACGTTGATGAAATGGTGATTGCCTCTTGCTTGCTAATGGTCGGCCTGGAGGGGTGTGCGGCTAAGCATTTGTTTCTCTTCCTCCTCATATTACCGGCGAGCCTCACCTCACCTCCGCAGACAATTGCAGATGTTCCGCCGAGCGCACGGGGAACAAATCAATAAAAATATAATCCTTCGCACGTCGTCAGAAGTATCAAACCACGCAGGTAACAAATATTTAGCTTCTATTCCCCCGAGAGTGGTGTCGCACGGAGACGCCGCTTATCTCAGTGATTTACAGAGGAAGCAAAGTATATTCACATCCAATTTCCATTACCTGTCTTTGCAGACACCCACTTCAACTTCACATCAACTCCTTATTGATCGTTACAACCGAGAACACGCCCGACGAGGAAGAGGGAACAAGAAAACAATACAGACGAATAACATAAAGAGTGGAACACAAACCGAGGGGTCCTCCCATGTCAACGTCAAGCAGCAGCACAAAGCAGTAATGGTACAGTTTGTCTGAGCTCTGAGGCTCAGATAGTTGTAATGTAAAAGAAGAATATTATTGTTCATAGACGGTTCATCCGGCAGGTTTTGGGGTTTCTGTGACGGCGAGCATGCACCATGCTCCGATGGAGGAGGCTTTCTTGCAGCACGCCAAGTCAGTTGGTGTTTGACTTGTGTCATCTTTAGGTAAAAATGGTTATACTAGCATGCAAGTTGAGCTTCTTCTATTGACAACAGATTGTCACATGACTATATACTTTTAAATGCTCTGTGATGCTTAGAAAAGGGCTGTTATGCCTCCGTGGTGGCGGCTCCAGTGTTCAATAACTGTGCACGTCCTGGTTGTAATTAAGCTATAACATCTCTCCTGTGGGGCCGTCAGCTGAAGAGTCAATAACACTGGACAGCAGGGCCAGAGAGGAGACAATCTTCTGGAGGAAACTGGATAAACGAAATGACTGTTCAGATCCTACGATCCTGTAGTTTTATTTAAGAATATAAATAATATCTCACTTCATTTAAGATTAGGTGGCTTTTTCTGCTGTTTTCTTGATCAGTTAGATAAATCCAGTCTGTGTTGAGCTTGAACAAGTGCACCAAAGTCAGGTCCCCTCAGCCCCACTAGTCCCCGCCCACCGCTCAGCTCAACCAATCAGCAGCGCAACCTGACGCAGCATGTATGCGTTTGATTGACAGGCAGCTGGGACACAGAAACACCTGCACAGGTCGGTGCACTGTGAAGGAACAAACGCCTTCAACATAAATACAACGGGAAGTTGTGTGCATAATGATACTTATTTACGTTTGATTCCTAATTTACCATTGACGTCACGCGGGCCGTTAGGGACTCCAAACGGGACGGATGTGGCCCGCGGACCGTTCAACGCCCAGGTCTGATGTAAAGTTCTTCTTTATTTAACCTGACATCCTCAACCCCCCTCCTCTCTTTCTACCAACTATCTTCCCTTAATAAAAACTTCTGATGACGCGTATTATCGCGAAATTAAGCTGGTCTGTGTGGGCCAGACCAACTCGAACGAATCGGGAGGGGAGATGTCCCTCAGGTGGAAGCATCCATCTGTGGAATGTGGACCAGATTAACAAACGTGATGATTTTAAAAATATAATCTGTCTGTAGGCAGAGAGTATTTGATCACAAAGAAGCTGCTCTGCCTCTCCACCTCCTCTGTTTCCATCACCTCCTCCCATCATTGTTGTCTAGTTAGTACATTTGGAGACAAGTCTGTAAACTGTTATCTCGTGTTGCTCAGTGTACAATGGTGCAAAACGTTTAGGGGGCAGCCCTACTAAACATCCAGTGTTACAAAATCACTATCTTCCAGTTCACAGTACAGCAGAATAATCCCGAACACTAATCTATTTCCATTACAAGATTTATCTGTGAGCTGGTAATTGATTGCAAAGACTTGAGTCCCTCTTGATAATCGAGGCTGGGCCTTCAAACATCAGTACATTGTTTTCTACCAGTGGTTTTAATTGCTTTCGCCTTTGCTGTACTTTACATTTTCCCGGAATTATCGAGTTACAGGAGTGATCACAGCCTGACGGCCCATCTATTGATCAGTGATCAGAATCTTCTTTGATTTTCCTTTTGACTGTTCAGTCCAACATACGGCCTGCTGAACTCATGTGAGTCAGTTTAAAGAACTACGGTGTTGATGGAGCTGCTGTAAGCTAAAAGCAAGTGTGTGTCTGTGTGCATGTGAGGATGGATAGATAGATGGATAGATGGATGGATGGATGGATGGATAGATAGATAGATGGTAGGGAAAAAATGGCTGAATGATGGTGGGATAAATGGAGGGGTAGATGAATCGCTGGATGGGTGCACAGATGGATGTGTTGATGTACTGATTATCTGAAAGATGGAGGAGAGGCAGACAAATAGTGGGAATGGAATGGGTGGATTGTCATCAGACGAGCTGATGAATAAATGGGCAGACAGATAGGTAGATGGCCTGGGAGAGATTGATAGGTGCTTTCCTCAGTGGGCCACCTGCATCCTCAGCATTTAGAAGAGGGTGGAGAGCAGATACTCATCTGTAATAGGGGTAATGGGGCTCAAAATAAACTCACAAACAACTCTATTTTGGTCCTTTTTTCCCATCACCCTCTCAGCACACCCTCACTCCCTCCCACACTGTTAGTACGAACATCTCTCATGTACCCGCCACTCCGGCCTGATATTTTATTATAGCTACTTCACATGCTCCACAGAGGGGGAAAAAAATGGAAAGTATAAAAATGGAGCATGTTCTGTTAAAATAACCATCCGTACAGCAACATGTCTGTTCCTTCCGAATCCTTGGAAGCATTAACGCAGCACTGCTGACACAGTTTATAGCAGCTTCCTGCGTCTTCTGGAATAAAATAGCAAGTCTCGGTTTATTTGTTAGCAATGCATATACTTTTAACTTGTTTGAATACACACGCACACACGCACACACACGGTTGTGTTAGTCTAATGATCAGATGTGTTGCACATGCCTGTCCTGACATGTCTTTGTTCCAATTTTGTAGTTGGATGTGTCGAATTGAAATCTGCTTATTCAGTTGCTCATCTTTCTCCAAGAGAATGAAACACTTCCTTATTTGAAAGTGAACCCCATGTGTGGCACCTGTTCTCCCCTTACAACTCACCGTAGTCCAGCGAGCGGCTGTGGATAGTCTAATGTTGTCTGCACATATAAATAGAGAAACATCGGCCACTGCGATCAGAGAGTGTCATCTTTTTATGATGATAGGCCGGCGGCAGATGGAGAGTGTCAGCCGAGACCAATGATCAGTCGATTAAGAACTGGTGTTAGACCAAGTTCTTATCATTCCAGGTCACGTGCCGAATTGAAGTTACAGCATGAGAACACTTTGTAGTGTGAAACATCACAAGGCTCTTTATGTTTCGGGATATTTCTTTGCAAAATGCATTAGACATGTGTGAATGGATCCGCTTCGGGGTTGCATGAAGTAAGTCTGCTCTCCTTCGGTGTGTTTCTGGTTTGGCATGTTCTCATTCTGCTGTCCTCCCCTCGGCAGATGGACCGGACACACTGCGGTGGCCCGGACTGTAAAGTAAATGTTATCGAGGCGGTGAGGTTGGACTCCTGTGTGTATGTATGTGCACTTTCTGTACGGCGAGGTGAAATATTTTCTCCGGGCTCGTCACGTGACTGTGTTTATGTCCGAGTGTGTGCCGACACTGTGTGTTGACAGGTGGCGGTGGGGGAGGTATTTCCAGCCGCCACACACTCAGAGTGCATTTCCATGCCTCTCAACCCCCATTTCATTTAATAGTCATCCTGGTGGCTTCTGCATCCAAAACCCAGTTTATGCTAATGTAATTTGGGGTATCAGACCCGCCTGTTCTTTAACCATTTCATATTGTCTCTATTGATCATCACTTTGCTGCAAATAATTGCGCAGATAACTGTTATCTACCGGCAGGGCAAGCAGACGGCCGGACAAAAGCGAAGCGCTTGCAGAATGTGAGAGGCAAATAAGAAAACGAGGAATCAATAGAAGGGTAGCGGTTTTCACTCTCTTGAGAAAAGTTTAGGAAATCCACCAGGTTGTCCTCTGCAATACACAGAGGCCTTCAAAACAAAGGAGAGAGGTGAGTGCAGAAAAGCAGTGAACATTGCTGCAAAATACGGTACGGTGGGTGCATGGATGTCGTACATTGATGCACCTAAGCTCTTTGTATTGTGCATAATGCAGATTAACATTTTACATTCAAATGCTATTTTAATTTAAATTAGGATTTAAATGCATTTAAATTTCATAACATTGTGTGATTTAAACGTCCTGCTATTGGAAACACCAGCTGGAGCAGTAAAATAATTTGTATCATACCCTTAGTGTTTCTAGACTTGTTCCACTTTCTGACTTAACAGAGAAACTTCTACTATTTTTAAAAAAAACGTTGCTTTCATGAACCCTTTAGATTTCATTTGGATATCTGTTTTGTGAATATTTCCGGTGGCGGCAGAGTGAACAGTTCTTTGTGCGAAAGCTGCAGACGGGTCGGACGGAAAGACTGACTGTATTGTTTCAAGTCTTTGTCCTCAGGTAAATAACTGGTAGTGTTGAATGACAGAATGGTGCCAGTAATCATCAAATACCCTCTGGAGAATATACCAGGTCTCTGAGAGATGGACTGTCAAATCAAACCTGAGGAGAGCTTCTCTTGTAGTTACTTGTTAGTAGTTCAGTTTCTGCAAATAAACACTGGGGGAGCGTGAATGAACCGGGGTTAAAGTGTAAATAGAGGGAGTCAGTCTGTCTCTGTCATAGATTCATGGTCCCCAGAGGATGACCCCCTTAGATGTCCCAAGCGATAGAGGACATAGTTCCTAATCTTCTTGTCTGTACAATCTGCTGAGAATTAGCTGTTTACCAGGTGTATGAGTTCTTGTTTGAAATCTTTATTTGCTTCCCTGAATGTGACTGACTTTACATTTGTCACGTGCCTGTTTGGCTTTAAGCAGCGTTGTGCATGTTAACTGAACGTATTCAAATGTGGATTTAACAGAACAGTTTTCATTTGACAAACATTTGGCTGCAGCATGTTTGCGTTGGCAGTGTTTACCTCTTTGTGTTTCTCCTAAACATCGGTATGGTTTCTCTTGATGGTCACACAGGGAGAGGTGAACAGAAGAGGTCAAATGAGAGACGGAGCTTTATGTTTACTTTAATGTATTTGACCAAACGGTCTTGTAGAGTTTTTTCATTCTGTTTCTCGTTTTGGAGATAAAAGATGGAAGCTGGGGATTCGGGGAATATTTTATTTGTTTAGATCAGGAGTAGTTTCTCCTTTCATCCCGCGGAGACGACTGTTAATGGGAAGCAGGGTGGTAACCTGCATTTCATGCTTAATTTTCTTTTATATCCCATCAGAATCACAATCGGGTTTATTGCCAAGTGAAGATCTTCACAATGAGAGGAATATGTCTCGGTACATTGGTGCTAACAACAAAACATAAAGACAAGAAGAGCATAAATAAAGAGCAGCATCAGGTATGAGGGTCGAACTCTATCTGTTGTTCTTTTTGGATAATAAAAAGGTAAAACGTGTACCCTGGAGTAAGTTGTGTATGTGCAGCTGGCTGATCCCCTTCCCACGATATATTCAGACTGCTGTTGGCTCTGTTTGTCTCTCTTCTTGATATCACTGGAACATTTGTTTAATTGGCCGTCGGGTCTCCTTGGACCAGAGTAGTATGATAACCACATATGTTATTGTCCCACGCTAATTCAATATAAAAGGCTCTTGTGCAGTTCTGCAGGTCTTGCAACAGGAAAACATTTCCTACGTTGGTGGCGCTGCACTGGCCTGTTAACACGTCTCTAAATCCTTCACTGTGACACAGCTGCATGATGGGAAACATGATTTGCGTGTTAAAACAAAAGTCTGAACAATATGAAAGACTGTCACCTTCGTCATTTTTTCATTTTAGACAAATATCAGTTCCACCAAATCCCCAACTGTAAGGTCCCTGCCCTTTCTACACTTTATATATTTCAGTTAATTAACAGTATTATCAGTTATAGAATTCTGATTGGGATCTGAATACCTGATTGAATTCTGTCGGAGTGAAACCGATCCAATCATGATAGTGCGGTGATCCACTTGATAGACAGAAAGGTCACCGCCGACGTAATTGCATTAATCACCTTTACGCCGTCAGTGTGCTGCATCGCTTCCTCAAGGTAGGCAGTCCATTACGTTTGTCCACTCCGAGCGATGGCCCGGCGCCGTGCAAACCGACATCGCCGCCGTTTTTTTTTTTCCCTTCACTGCTGACATGACAGTCCAAGGTCTCATGTTAGATCATGAGAGTGTAACCCCAACAAGCCGGCGCCTGATTGCTTTGCAGCTGCCCATAACTCACAGGAGCAACTTTAACTCCACCTCAGTACAAGTTGTATAGTCCGTATAGAAACCCTCTTTGGGTACGATAAGATAATAATCTCTGGGATTAGCATGTTATTCCAGTATGGGGAAATGCATGTGTGTTAACAAGATGTGCAATAAGACCTGGGCTATGACTCCTCACATCTCCCATTCTTCACACACCAATCATGTCCACCGTGTCGTTATTTACACAGTCGTGACCTTCCCCTCTGTGACCCTTTGATCCTCTTCAACATGTGTGGTTTACTGGCCGACTGGCTGGTTGTCCATCACTGGACGAATGCCAGTTGATGAGTTCTCTCTCTCTCTCTCTTTCCTTTGTGCTCCCGAGGACGGCTCTCCGGAGAGGACATGTTGGACTGATGCTGGATCGTTGGGTCCTACCAGCAGGAGGAGATGCAGAGTAAGACATTCGTGCCTTTTCATGCACGTACGTATACAAACTTGCAGACAGGCCTTGTAGAGCGGGAAGCTGTGACAGGTGCAGGATGAAGGTATGAGTGAAGATACTGCAGAAAGGATTCCTGCACACTGAATTAGAGCTCCCGGTACTTTATTGACTGAAATGCTTTGGATCTGAACAGCTTCACAGCTCCTTGCATATATTCTGCAGGTGTCTACCGGAGCAGTGATTCCTTCATATGCTGATTTGATGTTGGAGATCTGTTGACTGTCGTACAGTAACATATGACTCACATCGCTTTCAGTATCACTAAAGAAGCTGCTCTAACATGTGATACCAGCTTGTCTCCACTCCTCCAGCTCATTCAATCAGTGGTCTGCTGTGTTCTTGCATTGTGACTTTCAGTATCGGCTCAGCTTGCATGGAACCTTGACGAAGGTGATACCAAAAATAAAAAATATCTGGGTCACGAAGGTACCAGCAGGCGGCCGAACATGACAGTGGTTACATCAGAAACAGCCTCACAAGCGTTACACTCTTAGCTCGCCATTTGTACGACTGCAGCTTCACTACTTTGCTTATTATTTGAAATCCCAGCAGAAATAAACTCAAACTGAGTCAGAAGACATCAGGTGTTAAGCCTACATGCATCTGGAACCACATCAGGATCAGCCATCACACATTATTTACACAAAAGCAGCTGTGCATCTGTTTAAAAGTTTAAATGTGAACACAAAGGGGTTCGGTTGTTTACGAAGGGAGGATGTGTAGCCGTTTAATAGCTGACGTGAAGTTAGAGAATGGGCTCCGGTGCATGGGAGGCCTCTGGTGACACATGCTGACGGGAAATAATGAATCAGGAGGAACCCTCTGGAGGTTTAGCAGATGAGGGAAAAGACAGGAAGAAGGATGAGGGAAAGACGAGAGACGTTCAGAGGAGTGCGTCAGTACCTGTGCGGCATTTGTGTTGTGTGTGTGAGTGCATTTTTTTTTTCCGCACTAATGTACACAAATGCATATGTGTGTGTTCCAAGCTGTCAGGAGAGCTTTGTGTTCAACATCAGTGGCAGAGGAGCTATCTTGGGGGAAAAAGGCAGAATACCAGAGTGTCAGACAGACTAGTGTCATATCAGACTGAAGGGAGAGATAAACACGGTTTACTACCTGTTATTACAACGTTTTGGAGCTGAGTTATTGCACGGTATTTTTAGAATAATAGAAGAAGAGGCAGGACTCTGGGATGAACACATAATATTGAATCAAGCAAGTGGCCATGAAAATGAATGCATCTCATTACGAATGCAGACGGTTTACAGAGAGGAGGTGTTTATCAGGAACCATCAAAAGAAACTATTCCTGGCCTTCTTCCCCCAATGAAGAGGAATATGACGGTGTTTCTTTTTGTGCAGAGTAATGGAAGATAAATCCAGTTTCAGGAAAATGAATTAGTTAGAAGAGAGTGTCTTGGTGAGAAATGGCGCCGTCGTAAAGAGACGGCACCCGGATGACGATAATAAAACAAAATTATCTCAGCAGCTGGAGGAGTCGCAGTGAACGCAACTACAGCAAACACACAGGCGATCTGGTTGCTTCCCATGGCAGCCGCCTCGCTGTGGAAGCTGCCGGACTTTCCTTTGTGTCTAGTAATAAGTTCTTGCATCATTGCTATGACATGACTAAACCGTCCTAGATCCACGTCGGACGGTGGACGTGTCATGACTTTGCATTCTCACTGCAAACTATTCTATCATGTATTCACCGCTGTGGGGATGGTGGTCCCAGTCCAGGTCCAGTGGGCTTGTGTGTGGTGATCAGACGATGTAATACATCAGGCAGCTGACCACAATGGTGCGAGCATCGCTGCATCAGCCGCAGCACCATCACACTCCCGGCGGCCAATGAATCCTTGAAATGGAGAATGAGACTGAGGTGGAAAAATTAGAAGTCCAGCACCCAGTACTGATGAGTTTAGCCAACCCTGTCCACACTCCATCTGATCACTCTTCTTTTCTCACCCCACCTCTCCTCCAGTCTCAGATTGGATTCCACATGGGGTCATTTTGGCCTGTAAGTTCCATCTGAACAACTACAATAGCTGAAATCTTCTGTATTCTACCTTGATGTCAGAATCCCTATTACACAGACTGAGTCCTGTCAGCTCTGGAGTTTAACATGCTTCATCTTATTGTTTTAGTTTACGACAACAGAATTCATCATCAGTGATATTCATGCAAATTGGAGTCTTTTTTCTACACAAAATTCCCAAAACAGAATAGAAATAACCACTGTGCACTTATCTTAATTTATATAAATGCAAAGTTAATCATCAATATATACATGTAGATATGTTACATGTATAATCACATTGCAAAAAAAAAAGAAATCGAAAAAATATGAAACATTACTATGTTGAAAATAAAATAAAATAATTCTCTATTTTGACAGGAAAACACTTTTGAGTCTCATTTTACATTATTTGTTTCATATCTAGCAAAGCATTTTGTTAATAAAATGTTGGAGTATAGTTGGACTAAACATGCAGCTTCATACTTTTGACACATTGTTTAGATTGAAGATAATTTGAGTCTTTGATTCATCCCTCAAATCCTCCATCATCGGATGAATTGAGCTCTTTGAACAACTCCTTCAGGTACCGGCGGTGACATGACCTCTGATAAGACCATCAACGTGCCGCCATTGTGTGTTGTGGGATTGTTAATCTAAATTCTCTTATTCCATCTGCTACAGTGGCTCTCTCCAGGGGTCCGGCACCACTGTGGTGCTGGCTGTCACCGCCGTGCTCCCTGCCTGTCTAAATGAACAACCCTGCCCGTATCTCAGGGTCACCTTCCCCAGCTACAAACATCCACCCCCCCCCCCCCCCCCCCCCCCGCCCCCACTCCCCCCTCAGTGTGTGTGGGAGTCACTGCCTACTGCTCAGACACCAAATAATCTGGTGCTTTTATAATGAGAATAATTACATATAATAATATGTATAGTAATAAGATGACTCCGCTGGTCTCTTATTTTCACTGTGTATTATTCAGAGGAAGCTTTTGGCAGAAATGAAATATATTCATAAGTATGTTGCTTCTGCAGCAGACCAGGATAAACCTGCAGGATCAGATTTTATTTTGCTCCTGCTCGTTTCCTCACTTCTTCCGTCGTATACGGTGCACAAATCGGCATCATGTTTTTCCAGCATTATGTTATGTTTTTATTGCTATTAAATCACAGCAAAAGCTACGTTGAAGCAGCAGTTATTCAAACAGCTGTAAACGTAAGCTGGCTGTGTTCCCCTGGATGATGAGACAGGACGGCGTTTGGTTGTCTGTATGTATATTTCTGAGAAATCCAGAATCATACATGAACGATCCTACAGTTTTCCCTGAGGGAGGGGTGAGGTGAGGGCCTGCAATAACCAACTTCACCACTGGATGTCACTAGATCACAAACACTAAACATAATACTTAGTTACCACATACATATTGTGCACATTTAAACAAGCATTTTCACCAAAACTGACCCTGGAATCCAATTAAACACTTTGTATTCACAGTGATTACACACAGCTTTGGATTCCACTTTCTACCAGAGGGGCTTTTGATTGATCAATGGATCAATCCTGCAATTAATCACCTCATTAATTACATCACAGGCTGATTGTGATCAGGTTGAAGGTCAGACTGCAACAAGAGATGAGACAATACACACTCCGGAAGATTTCAAGAAGTATGATTCCCCAAATTATTAGTTTTATATAATTGTTGAAGAGTTACTCAGATAAAGAAATATGGACTTGTAAAATCTATCGCAGCACTTTTGTGCTTAATCACCACAAACAAACAATTCTCTTAATTAATTGTTGATTTCAACATGATATTAACAGCAAATTCCAAAATATACTGCACGTTTGATATGTTTTGCCCTCAGGCGCTGAGGAACAGTCATTTCAAGATGCAAATAAATATTAGAAACTGGCAATTAAACTGCATCATTTTGTGTAATTGGTAGAATAATAACTTTTAAAGTTTCTCCACATTTCGCACTCGATGTTGTGGATCTACAAAATGACACGTTGTGCCGCCGAGTTCGCCTTTGATTGCATCCATAGATCATAAGATTTCTGTGCTATTCGTCACCTTGTTGTGTTGGTGTGGAAGGAAAAAACACTTTTACTGGTGCGATATCTCTGAAGATGTGAACGCTTCATAACTGTGGAGTGTTAAATCGGATAAAAAGCACTGATAGTGAAGCTGAAGAAAACCAGGTGAGATAGTATCGAATGACATGTTGTTTTGCACGCTCTTCACCTTCCTCTCTCTCTCTCACCTTAAGCTCACAGTGATGACTTGATAACACCAGGCTGCATCATGATACTCCCCCCTTCTTCCTTACTCCCCCTTTTTGAATAAAACCCAGACCCACACAGCATCCTCTACATCTGCACAGCAGTCATGGATGGGTGTAAGTGATATGGTTGTTGGATACTAATTGCATTAGCCCGGCGGGTTATTGAAGTTTTGCTTCACAACTTGTGGTCAGCGGGGAAACAGATGACCTCAGTCACCAACCCAATCAGCTCGTTGAGCATCAGCGAGCACACGCAGGCAGGGCAGTGAGACGTGCTGCACAGCATGGTTCCCATTAGTTTCAGCCACACAGGGGGAAAAAAATGGAGGTTATTTAGCTCAAACAGAGGGATGAAGAGCCAGGATCTTAACATTGAACTGTCGTGTCTAAGAGGCCCCCTGGCTCGGAGACTCTGGATGCTCCCAGGATTTGATGGCTCAACTCTGATAACACGTAAAAAAATCATCTGTCTTTTAGTAGTCACTTACTGTTGGAGCATGAAGATCTCAAAGTGCTAGGATACATCACCTAAGTGTGTTATTTCCTCTCCTTCTCATCACATCTACACTGAGTGGTGAGCATACAGACACTTATGGTTTAAAAAATGATTTCCCAAATTAAAATGCATTCAAAAAAATAAATCTACCACTTTCATTAAAGCGTAATAAAACGGACGTCAGCATCCGACGGAGGTCTTATAGGGATGTTTGGGGTTAGCTTTAATAATAACATTGGCGGGTAGCTAATTAAATTGTATGACTGCACATGGAGGGGAGCTTATTTAAAAAGGGATTCAGAGGGCACGGAGATGACAGCAGGTCATTAGAAGCTGCACCACTCGCCTGATATAAAATGTGAATGTGAAAACACACACACACACACACTTACACACAAACATCACACTACTAAATAGCATGCCCCGCAAAATATTCATTCATTCTCACTGCATCCTCTTTGGTGTCCACTCTTCTGAATTTGTACTTCAGGTTGGCCGAGCTTTAAAAACGCTGCTCACTTCAAGTGGACCAGTGGGAGTTAGTAACACCTAATGAGTTTAGAAACACACTCCAGCAGTTACATGCTGGATTTCCCGGAGATAGTTTTCAGTTAAACGGAGCATTTGTAGTCCTTAAAAATGAAAAAAAAACTAATTGTAATCGGGGCTTTTTCCAGGAAATGAGATTCTAGTACTGCAGTACAGTGATAGTACTACTGAGTAGTATCATGAATTACTAACCTTTTTATTAATAATATCACTTTTTAAAACATTTATTTTGTTGTCAGACTGATTTAATATCCTGATTCGGTCTTGATTCCTGCCTGGAATTGGTATATTTTATAGTTCTGAACATGTGGTGGGTTTTCTATGATTAAGTTTTAAATGATTCTTATTTCCTGCCTGGTCGAGTCAGCGTGTTCATGTGTTTTGTGTTCTGATCTTTTGTTGCTCGTTTCCTGTTTTATTTTGAATTTACCTGCCTTGTTGTTCTCCTTTGCTTTACTTCCTGTCTGTTTGGTTTCCCGCCCTTTGTTATTGATGTCACCTGTGTCTCGTCAGCCAATCAGCTCCCTGCCCGCCCTCGTGTTCTCACCTGTGTCTGCAGGTGCTGCTCAGACTGATTCAGACTACGATAGCACAACAACATGAGGCTCATGGAAATACAGCCCACCACCAAACATGAGCCCCCTGCAGGCGGCCTGTCCCTTTAATTAATTCATACGATGCATACAAACCGTGAGTTCGAAGCCCGAGCTACAATGCTTAACAGTCATTACCCTGATCTCCGTACAGAGGTGTCACAGTCTTGTGTCGAGGCAGGCAGACCCAAAATGCAGAGAACCGGAAAGCAGGCGCTGAATAACTGAACATATATTACATTAAAAAGGTGCGAGACAGGAATAAAAACCAACTGAAACACTCACGAGAAAAAAAAACAAAGAGATTCAGAATAAGACCAGAAGGGTTGAAACAGCGAGGCAGCTAAAATATACAGAAGGATGTGACAAGGACGGAGGGAACTTAAATACAACACGGAACTAATGAGGTAACAAGACACAGGTGGGAGGACACGAGGGAGGGAAGGGAGGCGAGGAGACAAAGGGATCATGGTGGAAAAGCACTACAGTTCTTTACATATACGATCAGTAGAGTGTTAGAACAAAGACCGAGTGTCCCTGTATGTGCACGTATAGCGACATCTTTTAGATATTTAGAGAAACGTTTAATGCTGTAGTTAACTGTGACGTCTTTAGCAGCAGACATCAGGTAGAATTAGTTTCTCCTGGCGATTGAAGGCAAAGCAATTCTAAGCTATTTGGGACATGATTGCAGGAATGATCCTAAAGAGCGGAGATTAGCAGGGAAGGGACATCATCTTTATTTCCAGCAGAAGAGCCTGACGAGTCGGACTCACGCTGCCGAGGCAATTCCAATGTGTCACGAGGGTGTTGCTCGTTGGTCACAGAGAGTTAATGAGGCGAGGCCCCGAGCTCTAAGTCATCCTGCCACCGCCGCCGATCCCGGCTCTGATTGCTGTAATGAAATGGTCAAAAGATTATTAACCAAAAGCCGCTATATATATAAATATATCTCCACGTACACACGCGGCCGTGTTCAGATTGAATCTCGTACGCTCGCCGAGAGAAAACAAGACAAGCGCACTCGAGGAAACGGAGAACAGTGACATACGACTGATAGAGATAATAAATAACACCAAAAATAACAGCACACGCTGAAACACCCCGGAATCGTTCCAAATGTTCCTCTTGACTGATGGACTGAAGTTGTTCATACACCACTCCGAGATGTGTTTTTCATACAGTGCAGGGAGTGTCTGTCCTCTGCAGGACCGTCGACTCACGTGCTGAAACGGTGTGAAAATTATATTGTTATATAAATTCAGCTTCTAATGAGATGTTTCCTCCCACACCAGCGTTTCTAATATAAACTGCAAACACAAAGAAAAAGCAGGTGTTAATGTCTCCTGTCTCAACAATAAAACTAACCAACAGCTTTCTGTTTTTGGCTGCTTGTCTGTCGAGAGCGGCGGGAAGCAAACTTCTTCCACATGTGTGGATTGGCCCTCTGCGACAAACAGGAGAGGAATCGGCTGGTGTACCGAGCAGACCGCCCGCCCGCCTGCTGCACGGAGAGCAGACGTATTTTTCACTGAATTATCTCCTCCTAATGACCAAGGGATTCTAATTAAAGGCATGATTAGGGATCGCTCTTAAGCACCTTATTGGAAATTAAGTACAATCCATTCTGCCTGACAGCAAGTTTTCAGGAGATCCACTTTCCCTGATCACCAGGTGAACAGCGGGCGAGGAGATGCGGACGCACGCTGTTTAGTTTGCGGTGACACGACAGGGCCGCGCCTGCGACCAGGTTTTATTCGTAGAGATATTGTTGGGATATCTATCTGCACAAAAAGATAGATTAGAGCGCGCCGGCTCCCATTCCCCAGAACTATAAAATTGATTTTAATACCTTTTTCCTCCTTGGAAATAAGGTTAATGCCTCGTGTCTCATCCAAGTTATTTCAGAAGTGCAGAGCTCCAGGGTGCACGAGGTGCAATGGGAGCAATTCTTATTTCCAAGGCGCGGTCTTCACTGATAGCTGTTTTCAACTGTAAAAGATCATTTTATCCCTACTAGGCGTATCAACTCCAGATAGAGCAGTGAACAAAACTATTGGAAATAAATAGTTGGATTATTGTCAGAGCAGAAAATAAGATGTTGCAGTGAAGCCATGTTATTTGAATGAGCTGCTGCTCGGGGCTTGTTGTCTTTCGGTCTCCCTGGTTGATTCATGCTGTACATACTGAACGAGGTTACACATTGTTTCCTTATTCTACCAGTAAACATGCTTGTTATCAGTTTTAAATCAATCCTCTGAATCACACTTTAGACACTTTACATACTCTTGTTTATGATTTTTTTTTTCTCTTGAACAAATTGCATCAATTTGTAATTGTTTTCCTTGTTTTCGTCTGCTTGTGCAAAGTAGATATCGTATGTAGACACACACTGAGGCTGAAATGAACATCCAGCAGCAGTTCTATCTACACACAATAACAATTCTATTACAGTCTATTGATTTGCCCCGTGCAACAATAACGGCACCGAGTATTGATCCCACTTAATATGGGATGAAAATCATCTTTTACCAATATATAAAAGAGACATTTACAGTATTGAGTTAATGAATAACTCTGTTGTTGATTTGCCTTTCTAAAAATGAGTCATGGTTTTCATACACTTGTCAGTTTTGGACTATTATTTGATATTTAATATCCCGACACGTCTTCCTTCAGACTAGTGGACAGAAAACACCCAGAATATATATTAAATGGTCATTTCAGTTCAGATTTCTGCTCAAGACATTTATTGAAATAAGTGCATATTTGATTAGATAGTGTATCACTTGAATTCATACTTAATGTAATAAAAACATATTTTCTTAATGTGCACACTGAATTGGAGAAGATTCATGGTGGTATTTGGGTTTTATTTTCTCCTTGTAGTTTCTTATGTTTTGTCTAAAATGTGTGGAATTTCAACAATGACCACTTTTTTCCCATAAATATGCCCAAAAATATATTTTGTTTATGGTTGTTGATGGTACTTTTTGATGTATGTAGTGATAAAAATACACATTCAAAATCCAAATGACTTTATATGTCAACAAAAAGAACCTGGTTGCATCCAATGTTCAGAGGAAATTAACACGTTTGCATATTTAATTAGACAATATCTCATCTGCATATTCACAGATTTCAGGAAACTTGCATGTAATCAAATTGGGAAGTTTCATGTGATCCTATTAGTTAAATGTTTAGTCTTTCACCTTAATTGCATTATTTCTGTACTATAGTGTTGCAGTAAATGACGGGCGTGGTTAGTTTCCCTGGATTAACACGGTACTCTGACAATATCAGGAAGAAATGAAATAATGACTTGATCTCCAACTAAGACGACACGTTTGTGGCGATGATCCCGTCCAGAACCAGAGAATCTATAGTGTGAATATAAAAGATTGATGCTCTGCAATTACCTCATCGCTCACACTTCCAACAAAGGTTCTTGAATAGGTCACCTCTATCCTGTTAGAAATGAAAATCCTTTAGGAGAAGATTCTTTACCCTTTTCTAACCTTTACATAAGAAATTCCATCGGGTTGACTGGTCGAGCCGTGGAGGGGCTCATAAATCCATATCCAACAGAATGGATGCCTCCAATCAATGGCTTTGGGTGCTTGTCTTGTCTAATCACCTGGTCACACCCATTGATCATGACAGCCGGGTCAGATGTAAGGAAGCAATTACCATTCTCTAAACACACCGGCTTGTGAGCCATGTGTAGGCGTTCTATTGTATGATTGTGTGCATACTTGATAGCCGGACGTACCTGAGCTCCCGGCTCTGGTTGATAATTGAGCTGCTGCGGGAGGAGACGGATTGTAGTGCTACGGCTGCACCAAGTGTGGAGAGTGTGTATAAGTTTAACTGTGTGACAGGAAGGGTCAAATGTTCCCAGAGGGCTGCAGGCACTCGTGACCCCCCCCTTACAACACCAATTTAAGCCTCACTTAGTCCATGTGTGGCATTGGGTGGGCTGTCACCATGTCTGAGGGCTGTGGATGTGTTGGGGTGACATCTTAACCAAGTCTGCTCCTATCAATTAGAATGAAGAGGTGAGAGGCTGCGGTACCAGGGGGAGGGCAGAGGTGAGGGAGGGAGGGACGGAGGAGTAACAAAGGCATGAAGGGGCAGGACGCAGGAAGAGGTGGCTGTTCGGCGGAGCTCTCACATCTATTGTTACCTAAGTGACTTGGACGATGACAGGATACGTATGGCACAACACAAGAATGCATCCATCTACATTCACTTGACAAGTTCATCTGAATCGTAAACCTAATCCCCTTGTTGCTGATGCATCGCTTTCTGCTTTGACAAATGAAACTGAGTCAGTTACAGTAAATAGAAGCAGAGTAATTAATCAGCTCAGCTGATACATCAGCAGGTACCGCAGATACATCCAGTGGACAGCTCCTCCCAAATCTTTGAAGGGGGGCGATTGTTGCTGTGATGGCGAAGGAGACCAGTTCAGAGGGTAAATTAACTTCTGGCTTTGTAGACGATGGTCCAATTGCATTGTGGGAATTAGCCTGATAGTGAACTTAACACTGCCACATTGCATGGACCGTCTTTTCTGGTCACCTCATGTAGCAACGCCACCTGAAGCTATTATAATTCTGGACAGCTAAATCCAGGAGATCCTCTATAACGACGGAGCCGTCCACTGTGGTCATCAACAGGTAACTAGCGACCTCAACCACCTTTGAGCATGAAGAGAGAG
>CAAKHC010005274.1:0-18083 GCA_901007825.1 Macroramphosus scolopax | reverse complement strand
CCCCCCATCGCCTGTCCCCCACGCTTCAACAACACAGTCTGCTGGATCCAGAGGAGGATCAGCAGGCTCCGTTTCTCCGGGACGTGGGTGGTCGGCTGTTTGCCTACCCATCAATATCATGCAAGTATGTTGCTGTGACCTGCCATGCGTGTCCCCTCAGCTCAGATCAATAACACGAGCAGCCCCCCCTCCTCCGCCCCCGTTCTCTCAGGGATTAGTGTGTGCCTTTTCAACATCATTATCATATATCCCATCTTCTGAAAGGACAGTGTCAGCTAGAATGTTCAGATATTCAATTGACAGGATTCATTCGATACGATACGGCAGGTAGACGTTACAGTGTAACTGGTAATGAAGCGGAGCTCCGACGTGAGTTAGATATAAGAGTCATCTGTTCCTTTTTAAAGTTACCTAATGATCTCAGTTATTTATCCTGGGATTAGACAACCCCGTCCTCCTCCTGGATGCGTCCCGCGGTTCTCCAAAACGGAGCAAAAACACCTGCAAATACCGAGTAACAGGAGCGATCGCTCATATTAATTTTGAAGGAGATGGCCCACGGTGCCTCAGTCTCAGTCGTAAAAGAGGACACGTGGGATGAATGGGGAGGAGAGAGGAGAGGAAGGAGAGGTGTTCACCTTGAGAGTGCCCATCCATTACACTAAGGCTAAGGCCCACTCTGTCACACTGTCACCGAGAAGCCACCTCTACACCACCCGAAAGGTCACCTCGCACCTCCACTGCGCTGCCTCCAACACAAACACACACACTCGTGCATTCACACAAATTCAGCCGGACACACTTCCCATCTGTCGCGCTATCGCCGGTTATTCACTGTTGCTGCCACACAAACAAATAAGCACTGATATGCACACGTCTACTGTACATGCAGGAGGGAGGATTTCATAAATCACATATGAACAAAAAAGAAAGTTGATAGTTTGACACATGGGAATGTCTTCCTGTGGATCCGGAGTGTAAGAAAGTAGTAATTTACCTGCAGTACTTTACATACCTTCATCCATCAGCCTCAACAGTAGAACCACCGACAGGTAAACAAAACTCCCACTGACTTCCTATTGTTATTCATCTCCTTTGCTCTTTCTTAGGAACTTTATAACTAACTCTGTTTCTTTTAACTTAATTTTCCGGCCTTATTGTCTTCTTATGTCTCTTTCTTGTACACTGAGAGCAGCACATCTCTGTATGTGTTGAACTGGGTTATACTGGGATATGTTATTATCACTAATGTATATAAATAGATGGAAAAAAAACAGACTCCAAAATAAACTAAACTAAATTAGTATAAATCCAAAGCTCAAGAAGAGATTAAACGCCTGGTGCACTCAAATCTTCACCCGTTTTAATATTGTAGTTGTTAGAAAAAAAACACTCTTTGCATTCATAATAAAAGATTTGAGGGATTCGGGATGTCACCGAAACTTGTGTGAAACGTGACTTCAGAAAACAACAACAACCACATGGATGCAGCCTCTCGTTGACAGCTGGTTGCCTCATTCTGCACAGAACAACACAAATAAGGAACAGCATAGTTTATTCATCGTGCAGCACAAGCTGGAGGTGAGTCGCTGTCGAGGTTCGTATCGCAATGGGCTACAAGTTAGCTTTCATCCCGTCGGTGACGCCTCCCGGCCAGCTCATTGGCTAATTACGGGTTGTCTGATCAATATTCCATCACTGATCCTCTCACACTACAGGAGTTCAGTGGTACATATATCAAACATGTTGGATATCCTTTGTTTGATGGCATGAAGACTTTGAATATCGTACAAAAACACCATCCATGCCTGTGAGAGTTTCCATGTCTCCTTTCACCCCATTCATTAGATTTGGTCGCCAGCCTTGTTTGTTTTCGTCTCCTTCTGAGTGTTTCTGAGGAGGCTGCCAATCAATAAGCCTGTGCAGAATACAAACTGTCACCCCCTCCTTCAAATGAGAGACCACTGCAAATCCTTTTTAGAGTTATAGATTATACAAGTGGAGAGATATGATCTCCTCTTCCTCTGCACAACTTACTGTTGCGTCATTATTTGGTTGCTTATTTGTTTTAGAAGAAAGTGACAGTAAGGAACCTTTAGTAAAACAAGTGGTGTGGTTGCGAAGGAAGGTTGAAGTAGGACGAGTTAAGTGAGTGAGAGAGGCGAGAGATAGTATGACAAACACTCTCACTCGGCTTCTCCAGGATCTGGAGAGAACAGGTGGTGTTATGATATCAGCGCTGTGCTTTAGAGGCTGCCCAGCACAAATGTTCATCTAAGTGGCCAGTTAGTGGTTACCTCAGCATCTGCTCGCAAAGAAGATCCTCACAGCAGGGCATTTAACACCAGCGATAACCCGGTAAACCTGCAAGCTTTCTGCAGCTTGGACTTCAGCACTCTGCGTTTTAGAGACGCCATCATGTCACTTATCTATTCAAAATAGCATCTTTTTAATCCATGCAAGCTGCACGACTCTTTTACCTCGTTTAAACCAAACCTGGGTTACGTCCAATTGATTTGGTGTTTTTATTAAAAGGTGAGCCCACCCTTCCCGACATAGCTTCATTCTGAGGTAGATAAACAGCAGCATGTTAGCATTGTCACTTACTGCATGGTAGAAATCTGAAGTAAGCATTTAGCTGACCAGCATTGATAAAGGTATTTAAATCTGGACGTGCTTATTGTTCCTAAATACCTCACAACAATGCTGTGCATGTATATGAAGAGAGAAAACGAGAGAAGTGGGCAGCCTGCAATATAAAACCAGGCACATTAAGGCCTGATAGATTATAGATCTCGTTAGATCCTTAATATTCAAGTTCTAGCTTCCAAGCACGATTTGTAAACGAAAAACAATCCTCAGAGTTGTAATTCAATTGTGTTGCTAAACAACCACTAAAATGCAATCGGAAATAACCCTGCTTCTTCTGCACGGATTCAAATTGTATCTGTCCGGTGGAGCACAGCAACAATTCACACCGTCCTGCAGACAGTGATCAATATGTTTGAAGTGCAGACAGTTTCCATCAGCATCGTCACTTATCCAGAAACAGGAAATTCTATCAGGAGTATTATAGCTTTTATATAACAGTTACAGCTTCACTTGTGACAGGAGAGGGAGCAGAGATAACACTCCACTTACGCGCTCCCTAATTAGACAAGAGTTACCATAGCAACCAATAAATCACTGCTATAAAAGCTATGTCGTGTGCAGATTCATGGTCCATTGGAGACGACTTTGAACGAGGTATCTGCTTGCTCCAAAATACTGAGGAATCAAAAGATGTACCAACACTATGAAGGCTTATGATGTTCATAATAGTCTTTTACTGGTTATAGAGATGCAACATACAACTTAGCATTCAATAATTTATATATCCTGTACACTATTTAGCATTGGATATGAGGAATAGTTCATTTGTATGAACAAAAGTACTTCAGTTAAAGTCTGATAGTTAACTACTTCTTTGATTTATTGAGCAGTGTTTTGGTTTTCAACTGACTAAACTAAGAATGAAGTCATTATACTTGTGCATTTGAGTGGAAATGCAAACCCACAATGGAACCATTCTGTCTTGTCCGGCAAATATAAACATTTCCACTTTAGAAGACTTTTGAAAAGTGACTTGTTGTTGTAGAATCAATGCGCAACTTTGGTTTTCGTCTGCAAATTAGTCCGAGAGACATGTGCATTGGCAAACGTCAAAGCGCCGAGCCCGGTTGTTGAGGGAGAGTCTCTGGAATGAAAAAAGAAGAGGAAAGAAATCGAAAACTGTAATATAATAGCCTAATAAGTGTCAGGGAACAGCGGCTATTGGCACCGGCAGTCAGTGAGACCTGCAGAACCCCGGCTGCAGCGAGAGGAGGGAAGAGGAGAGAGGAGCTCGGAGAGAAGGAAAAGGTTAATTGTATCTAAGAATACTTAGGACTGTTTACGCTTTCCATCATTCGCCAAGGCCCACCTTAAGGTTCTCTGACCTTTTGCCTGCTGCCTAATGAAACAATGTAATAAATCACATGTGACACACCTCTTCCACCTCTCCCACTCGTACTTGAGTATTTACTGCTGCCGGGAGTCTATGTGCCACCCCTCCGTCTCTCTGCAGTCCTTCTTCTCTCTCTCTGCCACTGCATGTGTGTCTCTCGCTTCTTGTTGACCCCGGGCCTGCATTAATAACACTGACACTCCAAACGGGCGAGATAAAGGGAAATGAAGATGGGAACCAGAGTCTCTCAATATGTGCACTTCATCATGTGTCAGACGGCCTCTGAAACAAGGGGAGGGGGATCCGAAGGATTTTGGAGGAAATGAGAGGAGGGGAGGTGTTGGTGGGTTGACTGGGAGGAGAAGGAGAGGAGGGAGACAAGTTAATTTCTGATAGCAATATTATTTGTCTGTTAGCATTAGCTGATAGCATAGACTGTATATATAACAGGCGACACACCGAACCTGCCATATTGGCTTGGTGACATCACCTGGAATCCGGGAAAAATTGATTACGTGTCTTTTCTGTCTGTGCAGCTGACCTCAGGCCAAAAAAAAAGGGTGTAGAAGATTTAATTTGGTTCCACTATAGATATTTGGAAGAGACATTTAAGCTCCAATGGATTACTTGGTAATCCATTGGCTCCGAATCAAACTTCAATGATTCAGGCTCAGAGTTTGAAACTCTACATTTCTCTCTCTTCCTGTTGTTCTTCTCTGTAGAAGTTCAGAAACAATGGACACATTCTGAGAAACTCTGACAGATCACACGTCTACGATCTGATACCGCCCCTGTCATCATCAGCCACCTTCCACTTCTTATCGTCACCGTCCTAATCAGCATTATCACCTCTCACTTCCTGACGCCTCCGCAGGGCGAGTGAAAATATGTTTTTAAGAAACATATGTGCAATTTTTTTTTCTATCTCCCTCCTCCCCTTTGCGCAGCCACCAAAGCCATCTCCAATACATCTGTGGTGTTTTTACAAAAGAAAACAGCAGACAGCTTGTTTTCAGAAGCAGATTGTACAAAACTCCCACCAGTAATTAACAAGCAGAGAGACATCGGGAGAGCGAGAGGCAAACGGAAAGACAGATCCTCAGTGGCTTTAATTGGAACAACATCTCACACCATACAGAAGTGTCGTACTGTACTCATCAGCCAACAGACCCCTGTTTCCTTTCGTGCCTCCCTCTGCTCCGCTTTTTTCCCACTTCTTCACTCTCTGCGTGCTCGCCTTCAATTAGCGCCGGCCAATCAGTAGCCCAATTAAGAGTTTTTGTGACTTGCTGCCTCTCTGCTCTCAAGCAGATGAACATTCAGCCGTCTCCCAATTAAAGGGATATTAATTAGGATTAACGAACAAGGGGTCACTGACCAAAGGTCGAGATCAGTCATTTTTCATCAACACGTACGGGAGCATCTTTCCTATGAAATCTTTAGCGAGACATAAAAAAGAGAGGAGAGTGGCAGATGGTTCACATGTCATCTTTTATGTATTCTGTATCGGCATTAATTCTTCAAAGATACAACGCAGCCATATGTAAGAAAGAAGTCTCCTCAAGCCAATCTCGTCCACCCTGTCCTCTCTGTTTTTCTCTTGCGTTCCTTTACAAGCAGACAAAGTAGAAGCAATGAGTCAGGGCGGCCATGTGTGGCTCCTGCGTGCGGATCCGTGAGCTTTGTTTGAGCTCGAGGATGCTCAATGAGACGCAGAGAGTGTCATTTCTCAGGCCTGTCCCACAGGCTCGCCGAGAGGGCGGAGAGGGGAAAATGGAAGTGTAACAAACAGACTGTTCAATTAGGGGCGGGATGGTGTGAAATTGCCTCCAAATGATAATCCTCCATTATAGCCGCCGCTTGTGTACTTTCCTGGTAGGTGAGTAGTAGTTTTATATGTAAGAAAAAAAAACACAAATGCCAAGCGGGGATCCGCACATGCATCTTTATGATCATGACAAATCACACATGGAGACATAGAACACTGGAACTCATGCAATACGGCAAATACAGACATTTTTAAGTTAGTATAAGTAATGTCTTGCAAAAGGACTCATACTGCATCATGGTAGTATCTTATAAGTAAAACCTCTAGCAACCTTTCTGTCAAGTGGTTAGAAAACTAAAGGTTGCAAGTAGCCAAAAATACTGCACAGCTTACCTTTTTTTTTTTTAATAATTTAAATCCAATTAAAGCTACAACTGTGCTGTTTATGGCTGTTGACCTCCTCCCGTGGCAGGCCGGACTCCTCTCTAATATAATGGATGCACAGGCCTGCAGCCTCTCCTCGAAGCTCGTACATCACCGGATAAAGGTTAAGGAAGGCTCTCCTCAGACAATGAGCCCAGGAAACAGCACGTGCAAGCAGTCGGGAAGTTTTTTCTTTTCTTTCCCTTTGAATATGAAGTAATATTCAAATCACTAAGGAAACAGAAGTGTCCTTCTGTCGTGAGATTAACATGTAGATTAAGACACATCATGACTGAAAATCCAGAGGGGACGTTTGGATAATTCCTCTTTTCCCCTTATTCTCAGAGGAAGGTCAGCACTCATGCATAAAGGTTCAACTAACAAGAGCTGCAGTGGGAGGAGAGGAGGGGCCAGAGAGTGAAGCAATAACTCACTGAGCTCTGCTAATAATACCAAATGGGAGGAGCAGCAGAAATTATGATAGTTAGCTTGCAATGATGAAGACAATTCCACCACCAGACTATTCACAATAAGACACTAAAGGGTCCCCTTGGTATTAGATACCAGGGGACTTAGCACGGCTATTTGATGATCCCATTTTCACGGATGAGTTTATTGAGCAGAGAGGCTCTGGCACTAACAATGCCGTGCAGGTATGATGTTTAAATCCCTATCCTGCTGAAATCAGCAGACCTCACCACTGGTGTTTTTCCTCAAGCAGGTTCCTGACAATGAAAAATGTCCGTATTCTCAAGTTCGGACTGAGGCGGTGTGTGTGTGTGTGTGTGAGCGTGTGTGTGTGTGAGAGAGCTGGAGACAGAGCGTGGGGGCAGCGGATAAAGAGCATCAGTGTATGTGCGAGAGTCTATAAGCAAGCTTGGTAAACAGCGTAGTGTTGCTTACTCTGCTGTAAAGACCTCGCACAATGAACTTATCCAGTTCCTGAGCTCCCTGCCTGTTATCCTTGATCAATAGCAGGAGGTAACAAGATGGGTCCCTGCGCAGAGTGTTGGGGGGACAATCTTCATCACCCTACCAGCTGGCCCTCTCACCCTCACCGCAGACAGAAGCACAGGACATGCATGTGTGCATTTACTTCCATGAACACATACACACTCACGTAATTACCGCAGACGTTTCAGCAGGCCGGGCTGTAACAGATGGGGAGGAAGGGTTAAAGCCCCCTGCAACCATTCTGCAGCCACTCCACACCCGATTGGGAAAGGAGTCATAAGATTTATGGCAGACAGGCTCTTAGTAGTTTTTTTTTTATGCATTCCTTCAACATTTTTCTCCTCTCCTCTTCTTCCTCTTGGCTACACCTTCTTGTTGATCATGCTGACGTAAGCTGAAAAACCTCATTCTTGCTGGTCTATGTTGGTGTCCTGATTAAACTCCCCTCATGAGAAGCTCCTGACCTCCACAGAAAGAAATGGAGGCAGAGCCAAGGTGCATCTAGGAAATGTTGCAGTAGTGAAATGTGTGGAAACAAAAATGAGAGCGTGTTTTTAGGAAGCATGTAGTTGGAGCTGATTCCTGATGATAAACAACCGTTTTGTATTTGTCATCGAACCTCTGCTCAGCTGTTCACAAGAAACAGGTGTACACATCCAACACATAAGCTGGTATTCCTGAAGGAATATGAGGAACCTCGTGTGTATGTGAGACCACACGATATGTGTACACACTTATTTTTCTCTCATGTGTTGAGTGGAAACGTTCAAACAAAGCGAGACGAGACATAAAACAATCAATTTCATAGTGATTATTATAATGTCCGGACACACACACACAAACACACACACACCTTTGCTCTGAACTTACTGAATATTCCATCCAGTAGTTTTTGTTCCGTTCATGATTCCACCAAATTAAACACATTTCCTTTTTATCCACTCCTGATTTGTGTTAACGTCCTTTTTCTTTGAGTGTCTGGAATTTCACATTCAGTGTTTTTGTCTTCAAATTTTGGTGTGAACTATTTTATGAAATTCAAATGATTATTTATCCACTAATGGCTAAAGATGTGGGCGGTGATCTGAGTCATGCACACGCAGATAAAAGAAAAACCTTGCGGCTTTATAAATGTGACGAAGAGAACGCGTACCGCACCTTTATGAGCCTCGCAGCGCTTTAATTATCAATCAGCAGAGTTTCATTCATCTGGCTCCTAATGTTCACTTGTGGAGTTTTCTTTTGAGAAACAAGATATGAAGAACTAATTCCACATCTAAAATGTCATGAATAATCTGTTGCTACTGCATGGAAGCATCCGATAATGTATGACGTCATAGAGAATTTGAGTTGAGCACTATTGTGTATTTCAGTTATTGTGTTTTCTTTCCCGTCCACTCCTCTGATGCATCACCAAGGAGACATTAGTCTCGGATCTTGTGCAATAATCAAGTACATTGTTACGCCATTTAAATGATAGGTGAGGAAATTGCTTCTAGATTTATGAGGCAAAGCGATCCAAAGGTATCAGAGCGAACCGCCCGAAGTGAGAGACGGGACAGACATTCTGTTATTCCAGAGTTCACAGCAGCTAATCACCGACATGTACAGTAATAAATGTAACTCTTGGAACTCTGATCACCGGTTGGATGACCGGGGTGAAATCTCAAGGGCAGCGGAGCGAGACAGGAGAACGATGATGATGAGAGAAGCCCTGGATTGGAATATGTGGCCGATCTTTCTGTCTGGTGCCGCAAACGAGATGGAGGAATATAGTATTATGGGTCTAGTACCCCCTGGAGCTGGTAGGCACCAAGATGACTGTCCACCATTGTCTATCAGTGTCTGCCAGTCGCTGCTGCTTCTGATTCACCTCCCAGAACTTTTCCTCCTGCTTCCACACTCGGGGTTTAATTATGCCTTAGGCGCTACTAGGCAGCCTCACTCCCGGCATAAATACATAAATATTGGAGAACAAACACAGAAACACACAGACAGGTGGACAGAAAGGCTCACAAAGTCATGTGCCACACACACACAGACACACACACACAAACAGCATCATTGGACCTGCAATGAATAGCACATTAACACAAGTCATTTGAATGGAACACAGAAACTGTCAGCTGAGGTCCCAAGGTTACGGAGTCCAGCCAGTCAGTTAGACGCTGTCTGGGCTCCACCGCCTCTGAATATAAAGCATCATAGTGACTATATGACTTGCCGCTCGCCTTTCTATTATGAGCCATGCAGCATGCATAGCATATATATTTGGGGGGGTGGGTATAGACCATAAACCAGGGGAAGGGATCAGATTTGATAGACACGGTGCGGGAAACACAATTCTGACACAGGCGTTCGGCGTTATACAATAAAATTAGATCGCCGGTGTTGTGCTGGCACAACTCTCACTGACAAGCGGGGAGAAGAAATGCTCCGAGACTACATTATAACCCCCGATCAGACACAGCCAACATCTCCAACACCTTCGGTCTCCGTCATTACCTATTCAGAGCTCATTCCGTCGGACTGTCATGGGACTCATTACTCCGTTGCTTTGTGTGGCTGCAGACGGTTGCGCGGCCGTGCGGTGGGTAAAAGAGAGGAGGCGTGCTCTGACCCAGGGCACGGCACTGACATGGGATGTCTGTCAACACACACATACAGAGTACAAGGTGCGAAGGAAGTTTAGAGACACAATAATCCACCGGACGGTCGACCGACTGTTCAGGGCCCTTCTGGTGTCCGTTCAATCAGCTCTCCTGTCAGGATGATGTAACATTGTTTGGAAGCAGCGATGCATTCTGGGGGAGTTACCAATATTAGATTGTAATCTATTATAATACTTACATGCTCATATGTACAATTAAATAATTAATAGTGCAAGTGATGGTGTAGATTTTATAAATTACTGTGACTGAATCTGAGCTGTCTTCAGTCGTTCCATGACAGCGACCATTAACTCTTCAATTATGAGCTTGTGTTAAGAAAGACTTGAAGGAATCTTAAGACATTCATCAAGTGTGTTTTCATGCAGAAGCGCTGGTGAATCTATTTCTGTCTCGCTCTGATTTTAACAGCTGTCAGTGTAAAGAGTTGATTAAAATCGTCTCTGTGCTGTCACCTCACTCCTCCCGGTTCTTCCAAAGCTTTTCTTCCCTAATCCCACAACAGTTGTCAAGACCGGAGCGAATTAGTGTCAAACATCCACCTGTCACCGGCTTCATCCAGGCAGAGCAGATATTATTGTAATAAAAAGGTTAACAGAACAGAGGAAGAGCAGAAACTGATCATGGACATGCTGTGATGGACGTGGTCGCACACTCAATACAACACACACACACACACACACACACACATCAGGGCCCTGTGTTATATGATCCAGAAACAGCGGGGTAATGGAAAGGCCTGGGGGTGAGAGGTTTGTGTCTAGTTACAACTCTCCTCTGACCGCTGCCCTACAATCCTTCAGACCGCTCCACTAACACCTTACGGCAAAACTTCTAAACACGGCTGATCAAAGGGAAGCTCCTGGAAAACAAAATACAATTCATTATATCCGTCTTATTACTCGGAAGTGGCTGCTCGGGTGAATATCTGACTATGAACGAAGGAGTCTCTATGTGTGTGTGTGTGTGTGTGGTGTGTGTGTTTCTCAACTACCGTTCATCTACCTCCCACTTGGCAGCCGTAGTGCTGGTGACCCACAGAGGTGCATTGTTGAGAGCGAAGTCGTTCGGACGCCTCGAGCTTTTCTCTCTCTCTCTCTCTCTCTGTTACATTTTGCGCCACAGTATGTTCTCAGTGACTTCCTCTGTGGCCTCGCCTTCATCAGAGGGCGTTGCCAGCCCGCAGCTCATTCAGTCTTCTGCTGGACGCTATAAGCAAAGTTTTCAGCAATAAATGAGAGGAAACTCAACACAGCAACACTCTGGGACTCTGTACCAGATTCAACCTCCATCAGGTTTGTATGTAAGTTGGACTAAACTAAACTCACCAAACTATTTGCTTTGATTATGTTAAAGGATCATTTGTAGGGAGGACGCAGCAGCCCTGGTCAGACACCTTACAGACGATACCTATTACGGCAAACCTGTATCAGCGTTCTCATTCTATCAATTACTACTCAAAGCTTGTGGCCATATATGATAGTGTTACAGGTAAATCAAGTGTTTCACCCTCCGACTGAAGCTAAGGAAGCTATAGGAGGGGACACCAATACTGTCTGGTAGTTGTACAATTGTAAGTTGCTTTGTTTGTCTAAGGACGAATATAAACTACTATATATATTGTGAAAAATTATCTTTTATATTAAACTGGGCTTAATATTAAATCTTGCAGACAACACTGAGCTATCAAAATAATTCACTGATTCAGGTTTTCATGTTAATGTGTATTTAAGGACATTTAACTTGAAAAAATTATAAAAACAAAAAAAAATTCTAAATAACAAAAAAAAAAATTGTGACCCCCCTGCAGTACCTGCGCGGACCCCCTAAGGGTCGCGGACCCCCTGTTGAACACCTCTGCTTTAAATGAAATGACTAGTTGTTTGATGGTGTTTCAACTGGCCTCTGTGGTTCTGTGGAGGTGAGAGGAGGTGAGACCGGCCTCAGTTCAAGCCAGCCAACTCCTCCGGTGCTACTGTATCTATATGATGAGTTGAGATGACATGAAATTAGCTCCACTTCAATTATCGCCTCCATTAGCAGCTCATTAAACAGGTGTGCCGCGCCGTCATTAGAGAACACTTGAAAAAAGTCCCAATATTTACACACAGATCAGCTCTGAGCTCCGTTCCTCTGCTCGTTCTTTGCTCTCCTCTTTCCTTTCATCTTTTCGCTTCCTTTTTCATCCGTTCTGTCTTTTCTCCAAAATAGATAAAATGTCTAATATGTCGCCTTGCAAACGTTTCAGATGGACGTTTGCTTCATGCACAGAATGTCAAAGTGGTTGCTTATATTATCATACCTACTTTTCCACCTTACATCCTATTTCGACACCTTTAAAAAAATATAATGGAAACCCACCTGTGTTAATAAATCAAATAATAAATAAATGATGTTAATCAGATGGCAATTTATAAATCGATCTGATGTCTGAACTCTTTCACATTGAGCTCACAGTGTTGGGAGGTTGGACCCTTCGGTTTCAATGCAGCACATCTATAGGAAATTATAAATAATGGATCAGATTAACATAAAGACCCATAAACATTCTATAACTGCTGTCGCTGAGCCGTCACTAATGGGCTCGAGGGAGGCGAGCAATCTTATTTACTCTGCGTCTGAAGAAAGATGAAGAAGGGACGTACATGGGGAAACCAAATTAAAATGATAGAAACCATTATTTTAACAAAGGGGGAGGGAATTTATGACCTCCAGTGTATCAGTGTATTCTCTATACAGTCGGTGGTCTGGACGGACGGTCAGGTTAACACAACATCAGAGACCATCGTTCGTGTCCCGACAGTACGTCTCCTTTCACCTTGCCCTGTGCCTGTCCCGGCCTTCACAGACTGGTTATTATTGAAACCTTGACGCTCCTTCCTCAGTCCTTCCCAAGCTGCAAGTCAGAGTGAGCAGAACTTCTGTTCTTTCCTTCGGGATCCTCTGGTTGTTTCCTGGCGGCTTTACATGAATTGTTCTTGAATGTCAAACAGAAAAGCCTTTCATTCACCTCTTCAGACACTTTTAATCCCAAAGTCTGATCGCTGTCACCTCTTTTCTCACCATTAAACATCCTGCAACATCTCAAAGTTCCAGCACCGAAATAAAGTGACAAAAAAAAAAGAATATTAATTTAAGGCAGTGGTGGCATTAACAAGTTAGAGAAGTGAGACCATCTAGATGAATTGGGTGGGGAAGTGTATAAAAACAGTACATGCTCCTGCCTCATTACCTCCTCCGAGGTGCCGTTGAGCAAAGCCTGCAGCCCCAAACCCTCCAGTGGAGCTCCAGTGGCCAGCAGACTGGTTGCACTGGGCGGCTTCCTGCTGTGTAACTATGCAACACTCATCAGGTTGGTGTTGCAAACAAACGAGAAGCTTCCTGAATCTTCCCTGAATATATAACTAGTACTGGGACACCACCGCGCCTCGTTGTCTCCGGCTATAATCCACTTGTTTTCCTTGTTTGTGTGTTGGAAGGAGAACGGTGTGACGTGCACACCAGATTTTCAATCATCTCAGTTTAACCGGCAGCCAGCTTAGAAAATGTACACACATTCATTGAAGAAGTGACCCAGGAACAGTGACATATTTTATTTGTGTGTCCACCATTCTGATTTTCACACATTTTCCTTTCCTATTTGCACAAATGTCGTCTGCGGATTAAAAACATTTGAACATAATCTGTTGGAGGCCAGACTGCTTCACACCGACCTTCCCTTTCTAAATGTCTCTACTCATTTGTAGAGGCGTCACTGTTCTATTTTCATCTCTCGCCACTTGCATCTTGCTGCATTTCAGCCTCCTCTCCTCCCATCACCACTTCCTGTCATTCTGATCCCTCTTAACCATGTCAGGCTCCGGATCTGCTCCCCGGGGAAGCCACCACTACACCCGGCTCACTCCGCTGCAGGGGAACCTGAATAGTGAGCAAAATGCCTGAATAACAGGTGATGTGGATGTTGGGAGAAGGTAGCAAGTCAAGTGGGGAAAGAGGCGAATTTGAAGGGCTGAGAGGAAAAAACAAGGAAGGCGGGGGCAAAGAGAAAACAGAAGGTGTAGCATATAATAACTCTGGAAACACAGACACACGAAGAGGGAGGGGATGACTGCTGACAGATGATTGTTTTAAGGAGAATGCCTCTTAACGAGCTCCCAGGATGCGATCAAAGGGGAAACCACCCCGTGCAGGTGGGGAGGCGCAGAGGAGCTCATTAAGAGCCACTGCCCATGTATGCTAACTTGCCATCTCCTGCCCTATCCTGCTCCGACCACATCTCAGAATGAAGCTCAGGACCTGAGCATTGCCTCCAACCTCGGGCAATGCATGCTAATGATGTGTGTGCATGCTGCAAGGAAGCGTCGGGATGACTTTACAATGTTGGTGTTAGCAGCGAAAAGCTTTGAGATTTTGACCGAGCTTGTTTTTTTTTCGGAATTTCATCTAAGGTTGATCATGATTAAGTTATGGTTCCTCGCCGTCGGCCCCGCGAGTGGCATGGACACTGTTGACGAGAGCGATATAGGTGGGAGATGACAGCCGACTGTAGCCATTAGCTTTTAAAGAGGAAAGTGAAGAAGAAGAAAGAAAGAGCAGTGTTTGTTTTCTGTCTGTCGTCCTGCCCTGTTTGTTTCCGTCTCTCTCTCTCTCTCTTTGGTCTCCCCGTACGGAGGATAGTTCCCGGTGTAAAAATGTCTTCTCCAGTCAAAGGCTTCTTTCCACTCATGCCTTTTGCAAACACATTTAATTGCTTGTGCCAAATGACGTTGAGGGCTCAAATCCATTGTTGGAGAAAAACCACTGGACCATCGTTAGCTGAGTTTTTCTGCTTTAAATGTGGCTGTTTTTCTATTTTAACCACAATGCATCAGGCAGCCGAGGGCCCTTTATTCAGAAGTTATTAAAATGTGGCGCTCTCAGCCAATATGCTGTTTTACAGAGGTCAATGCAGCTGTTCGGCCGCTGCTGATTAGTACACCAACGTACAATGTAAGCAGCTCCTGTCACGTAAACTTTTAGTCTCCGTCTGTCCCACTTACAGTAACTGCTGTCCTTCCGTTATTGATGAGATGTAATCTTGCCTCCACAAAGGACGGTGGTCTTTTAGCGCCGTTGGTTCGTCTGTCTGTCTGTTGGCAGATATCAGCAAAGAGTATCTTTTATTCCACTTGTTGCAGACGTGCAACAATGAAGAACAATAAAATGTCTCTCCAGCTGTCAAAACCACCTTCAAATCAATCAATTCTCTGCACAAACCCTTGTGACGTTCCACAGAAGAAAGTAGTGCAGCCTTCTGCACCGCGAGAGACACACCTGTACGGCAGGGGAGGTCCGGTTCGGGAGGTAGAGTGGTTCGTCCTGTGATCAGGAGGTTACCAGTTTGATCCCTGAGCGTCCATAAGGCTTTGAACCCCTAATTGCTCCTTGTGTGTCATTATATCAGCAGCTCGGCATCCCGCATGGCAAAGTGTGTGTGTATGTTAGTGTGACAGGTGAGTGGGTCAACTTCACAAGGCTCTTTTATTGCCATTAAGTTCGAAAGGTGCTTTATAAAATCCCCACTCACTGCATCCTCTGTTCAGTCTGTGGAAGCCGTTCTGTTGCTTCTCACTTCGTCTCTTTCGCGATCATTTTTCATGTCAAATTAACAGAAAATCACAGCACAGCTGTTGTCCTGTGTCGTGATTTTGTCAGAACCACGGCGTGGTTATAGAATCTGAATTTTAGCAAGGCAGAGCAGCATCTGGGAAGTGACTGCCGGTTAGCATTAAGTGTTGATGAGCCAAGTTTCTGTCCTTATTAATTTCTGAGGAAATATCACACGGAAAGTCTGAAGACTTATTTCGAACGCTTTCGAAACATGTTTTCAGACATTTGTGATGGTTTCGGCTGAGGACCTGCAGATAATAGAAGGATCAGCAGCCTCCAAGTGTTCTTATTGTTTACTTCCAACATCTAATAAGTAAGATTATAGTCACACTAATCGTACAGTAATCTCAGTAAAAGTGTAAGTGAACTTAGTTCGCAGTAGAAAAGTAAAAATAAAGTGGCTCTCTCCTGCCTGGTTGAAGAGTAATGAGTGCCTTGCTGGCTCCGAGACACGCCTGCAGCCGGCCGCCTAGGGGAGGTTCACACTAATCATCCTGGTGTGAAGATATTAGCCTGGCCTGTCTGCTTGGACCGCCTTATTAAACACCTCACCCAATAGGTGCCACCAACCAGAACCTTAATTCATGTCCATCAGCTCGGGCCTCCTCTTCTCGTCCTCAACCATTGAGAGACCCTGCAGCCCCACGGAGTCGGTTCAAATGATTCCTGGGATGGAACGATACGTTCCCCCAGATGTGTTCTGTATTTAATGAGCCCCCCGGTTTTCAGATGAGACATCTGTTTGTATGTTCAAATGTCGCTTTGTCTTGCAACAGTACATTTAAATGAGATTCTAATTGACTCAGCTCCGTCACACTACTCAGCCGCTGCTTCATGTTCACACCACCTGCAGACAGTGTGTGGGGGATGTACGTGTGACCTGTAGTCACGAGTACCAAGTGTAACTGACTGGATTCCCTTCAAGGTTTGTCCGTCAGCTGCAAGTGGAATGAGAAAGTGTCGCTACTTGACATCAACGGATGAATGTTTTGACAGGACCACGGTATCGCTGCCATAACATTCTCTAACTGCACTGTAATGTCTCGTTTTCCGTAGGCAGGCAAATGACTCACTGCCACGGTGTTTGCAGATCCCATGTATAGGTATTATACAGGCAATATTTGCCGTCATTGCATCTGCAATGGACGTTATGGAACGCTGCATGGGGAGGCAACATCTTTCAGAGGATTAAAGGTGTAAATATGGTGGGTAGAAGAAAGCTACTTCAATGGGGGTCAAGATCCTGCAGAGGAGAAACAACCCTGTGACACAATTGTACAACTAGAGGGGAACAAGGAGAAGGGTAGTTGTCCCCCCATATGGATGCTATGGGGAGTCGAGTATTTGCTTTAACAGCATGGTGGATCAAGTGGATCCATTTGTTTGAGTGCAGAGGGAGTGTTCAGAGATAGGAGTACCACAGAAAGAGCAGGAGGGGGAATGAGTGTCAGAGGATAAAGAGAATGGCAAGCTGTTGGAGGTGAGAGGTAGATAAGCCTGGAGAGAAAAGGAACAGACAGCAAGTGAGCAATGCATGCAGGTGGTAAGACGACGAGAGAGGGAGAGAGAGAGAGAGAGAGAGAGAGAGAGAGAGAGAGAGAGAGAGAGAGAGAGAGAGAGAGAGAGAGAGTGTGTATATCTTGCTGCACCTTTAGGTCTAATGGTTCCCAGAGTGTGTGTTTGTATGTGTGTTTACATAAGTACATACAGGTCAAAGGTCCGTAATCAAGACCCAACAACACAACATACGACTTGGAACTCTGCTTTATTTCTGAATTCTTCTCCTTCTTTTTCATGTCCACCTCTTTTCCTTGTCTCATTGTTGTCCAGTTATTATTTGGAAGACAGAAAACTAATTCACTGCCCAGATAATGAGGTCATCAGGTGATCAACAACCTCAGATTCTGCTTATGTGATAGCAGGTGAACCTGTAAGGAAGGAGATGCTAACCTGAGCCAGTGTTTAACAGCAGTCTCTGTGTTGTCATGGACATCTTCCTCCATCTTCTCATGGACGGTGCCTGACTGTTGGCTCTGTGTCTGTCTGGCAGCAGCAGACTCCACCTCATCACATGCTAGTGTATCATGCCAATTAACACCGCCGTATCATTATCATCAGAGCGCTCTGCCAAGGTGTGCGTCTGTCCACAGGGTGGGGCGTCTCTGTCTGGACGTGTGTCGGGCCTGGAGCCATATGTTTACATCCTGGAGCCTGAGCTTGGATCACACAGGGAACGATTCACAAAAAATATACATGTTGTGTTTTCATTCCAAAAAGACATCCGATTCAGTCAGTAGTAATAGATTACTTACCTGAGATCACGTCTGCTATGATTCAGGTCTCAATGAATTCAATTCAAATGTCTCGACTTGACAGGCTGCTTCACTGAAAACTACAATTCCAGCACCATGATTGATCACTAAATGATTCTATTGCTATTCTAATGTAACATGTCATAACTATATGGATTATGAAATGTTATTTCATATCGGGGTTACTGTAATATGTTCAGAATTACACTGCTCAAATTGAATTTAAAATAGTAATCTGATTAAAGCAGCAGAGAATATTAGTAGATGAGTTTTACCAACGATGCTGAATCTTTTAGGATTTGTTGAGCTGATCTTCTCCTGTC
>CAAKHC010005273.1:63983-83165 GCA_901007825.1 Macroramphosus scolopax | reverse complement strand
TCACAAGCTGCAGATGTGAATTTTTTTTTTCCACTTGTCAACTTCACTTCACCTGTCGCTATCTGCTGTTTGCTGTGTGTGTGTGTGTGTGTGTGTGTCTCTCTCTCTCTCTCCCCCCCCTCTCTCTCTCTCTCCCCCTCTCTCTCTCTCTTTCTCTCTCTTTCTCTCCCTCCCCCCTCTGCCCTTGTTGAAACTCTCCACAACCAGAGCAGGTGAGCCGACAGTAGCGTGACCACAGCTGACAGCAGAAGGTGTTAAAGGGGACGTATGATGACCTTCTTCAACAAGTTAAAACGGGTCTTTGAGTTCCAGAAAACATGTTTCTGAAGTTGTTTGCTCTAAATAGCTTTTTGGAAAAGATTCTTGCCTCCGTCTGTGTCCCTGTCCGAGTGCTGGTTCTGCTGCTCATTACATATTCATGAGCTGCTGCTCATTTGTCAACGCCCACTTTTTTTCAAAGTCTGTATGTGTTGAGGCACCAGAGACACAACATGACGCCCCAAATCTGAGCAAAAGTGATTTTTTCCTAACATGGGTCCTTTAAAGACAGTTTGTATCTGCTCATCCGGCGTCTGGACGCTGTGGCCCCCCCGAGTCCTTTTACAGATCTGGAAGAAGGACGTTCTTCTGTTCTGATCTCATGTTGCCTCAAATGTTAATGATATTATTGAGGTCGTGTCCATATAAGTAGTGACAGGCGAGCACGGGATGATGATGATGTCATCAGTGATGGAAAGCATGAGCGGATGAAATAAACACCGTGGAGACACTGCAGATGCACGACCACGGGGGGGTCGGATGATCAGTTAGGCCTGATGTTAGACTCCCAGGTGTCCCCCCCCTCCCCCCCCCCCTTTCTTTCCCAACTCACACTACTGACTAACAGCAGGGGGCGTCCCAGAGCACTGTGGCCTTCTTCGGGGGAACATTATCGCTCCTTCTGCTCACCACACAGCTGAGCATTAATTCCCCCCCCCTCCCTCCCCCCCTCCGTGTTTCCTCAATGCCTTTATGAATAGAAACGCCATCAGTGTGCGACAGTCAGCAGATAGCATGGACATTCAGAGGGGGATACTTTGATAATTTACCTAAATTCCTATAAAAAGAAAAAGGAGAGCGTGGATGACCTCAGCACCACATGCATCTTCTTGCACTACAGTTTCTTGTGTTTCTCGATGGGGGAAGTCTATGCATCGTTAATCAAGATTGTCTCTCGCAGCGGCGGCTGTTCACTCAGCAGCGGAGATGGAGGGAGCAGAAGAGAGAGAGAGAGAGGGAGGGAGGGAGGGAGAGAGAGAGGTAGTCCCAGACTTGACCTTCCATCGGTGATGCTCACACTAGCAGTGCGGCAAGCAGCGCTGCACCGCTGAGACACAGCCTCCTCCACGGTAAACAAAGGTTTCACAGGATTATCCTCGTGACTCCTCCACAGAGGTTCAACGTAATATTCGCTAAGATACCTCGACTGGCTACGTTTTTTTTTCTTTCTTTTTTTTTCAATTAAATTTGTTGCCTCCCCGAGGAGACTTGACTCGAATCCTAAAGCTTGAAGGGGCAAGTGAGCAGTGAAATCCATGTATTTCCGTGCAGGGGAGCCTTCACATGAACATGCCTCGGTGTAGCCTGTGAAGAGCACTCCGGGCCAGCCTCGCCTCTTCTCACACAGTGTCAATTAGGGAGGGATTTGAATGGACTGGAGTGGAGCCTCCAGCGAGGTGTTTGTGTGTGTGTGTGTGTGTGTGTGTGTGTGTGAGAGTGAAGACAGACAGAGGCGCAGACGGGAGGAACCAGAAGGAAAGTGAGACAAAGAGACGGAGCCGTGTGAGCTTATTTATAGATTCACATTTGTGCTCGGATGAATCTCTCGCGGTTCCGCGAGCGGAGCCGGCGCGCGCCGCGGTTCCTCCTCAGCATGACTGATTGATATGACTCATTTGCTGGCTGCAGACGGCTGCTAGGACCAACAGCCTGTGAAGAATTAAGATATCCTAATGAGAGGACCAGATAAGACGCGCAGCACAAGTTTTGGATGATTCAATCTGATTATGACCATAAAATGCTGTCACTCCTAATGGATAAAGTTACAAAAGCCCTCTAATTTAACAAGAACCCTTCCCTGCAGCTACAAGAGATTGAGATGTAATTGAAACAATTAGAGGCGGCCGAGGTGCAGGGCTCTATGGTCGCTGCTGGAATAAGGGGGAGGCGATGGAGGCAGTTCTCCGACGCCGCCCAGCTCCCTCTCAGCCCCTCAACTTCAATGACCTCTGAGTCAATTGTCCCAATTTCTGTGTCTGTTCCTCCCATTTATTTTAATTGAATGAAAACATCAGACTGCACAGCTCCTTATTAGCCGCAGAAATCCGTTTCTGGTGCACGTCCTTTTGCTCTTGTCCATCATACTGGAAACGCTTTCAATTAACGCAACTTGTCAGAATTCCGGCCGCCGGCGAGCGATGATGGACTCCAGCTTGTTTACTTGAGCATGTCAAGCGGCGGGTAGCAGGCGAGCCGCTGCCCACTCTCTTTGACCCCCTTGCTTGCCGTCACCCTACGCTTGTCTCCTTTCACGGCAGCTTTACAGCTTAATCTCGCTGTATTTTATTAGTTAATTACCCTCCGAGGCCTCCTCGCGTGGTGGTGTGGGATTCAGACGGCGTATCGCAGGAAAACTGTGAGGTGAGCCGAGGAGTGTTGCCTGCGGTGAAGACATTTGCGTGGGCATTAATTTTCCAAAAAAAAAAAAATGTTAAGATAGCGAGGCATTAGCCTGATCCAGGGGATTGAGTGTTATCCACCCTCGTTGGCTGCTTTGCCTCTGTATGTGTGAAGAGAGGATATCCCCATGGCAACGCAAACACAGGTCCAGTGGGGTGTTTGCAGAGACGGCGGAGGGAGGAGGCCACACCGAGCATCTTCTGAGCGCCACATGACGGCAGCGGAGAGGCTCTCGGATCATCACGACGGCGGCGGGCGGATGACCTCATCCTGTTCTTCTAGATTTCTTTTTAATTTTTTTTTTTGTTTTATTTCTGCCTAATTAGTCGGAGCGCTCCGGTTGGCTCCTGACAGCAGCCTTGTACAGGAAGCCGCGCGCGCTGCTCATTATCATTGATGAAGTGGAGTGTCAGCGGTGCCAGCGAGCTCGACTGGCCGGGGCGGACGCGGGTGAGCTGGTTGTAGGGAAGTCGTCAACCCAGTCACTCCTGTCTCCGCTCCGACAGTACTGTTCCCAGATTAATTGCTCCCCGACCACTTTTGCGGTTGAATTGAATCGAAATGATTCGTGAGGAAGTGTAAAGTGTCTGATGGTACGTTGGATGTGCAGGCGGCCAGTGTGTGTGTGTGTGTGTGTGTGTGTGTGTGTGTGTGTGTGTGTGTGTGTGTGTTACCTTGCAGATTACATCATTAAGTTGTATTTCAGCTTGTGAGGAAGGAAGGAAACCATCTCTTAAGGTTCCTCTTTTATTGTTAAATGTTGCATTTAAATAAATCGTTCAATTTCAGACTCATTTATAAAATGAACTCCGGACGTCGCCGGGCTGCTTCCGATGATTAAATCAGAGCAGGAGGTCCTGAGAATAAACACCTCGGTGGAATGTATCAACTAGTCAGAGTCTTGGTGTTTCTCATGTGTTTTATGTAGAAACGTCTATTCAATGGTTTATAGACTTCTCATTAACATTCTGCTATTCATTCTAACTTTATTTAAAAAACATCCACTTAACAGACGACGCCTTTACTTCCTTTCCCTCCGTGTTCCCTCTGATTCCTCCTTCACAGTCTTGTCTAACATTTCGGGGAGTGTGTTGTGTGAACCCCCCCGGGTGTTGTTTCTCCCCCGCACACATCCAATTTGTTTTACCGTTGTATGTCTTGTTGGAAAAACAGATTCTGTTCAAGCAGTATTCTTATAATATTTATCTTGCGTACATAATTCTTACCCAAAGTGCCGCCGGTCGTTCTCCTCACAAAACACTTAGACTAAAAAAATAGATCAAACTCTTTGTTGGCTCCTGAATTCTCGGTCCGTTGTTCGATGCTCTGGAGCGAACTGTAGCTGAGGAGTCGTGTCGTCACCTGGATGGAAGAGCCGACTGACTCTGACGTTCATGGACCTGATCCATTGTTTTTTTTGTTGAGGATCCTTTAACCTGATGACAGAATGTACCAATATTTATATTTGATGTAATTTGTTTTATTAGATATATTTTATTTGGATATTTTTAGTATCACATGTTTGTTATTATATATAAACAACATGTTACATACTTCTTTTTATCACTCCCTCCCTCCCTTCCCCCGTCCCTCCCTCTCTCCCCCCTCCCTCTCATTTCCTTCTCTTCCTCTCTCTCTCCCTCCCTCTCTCCCTTCTCTTCCTCTCTCCCTCCCTCCCTCCCTTCTCTTCCTCTCTCCCCCTCTCTCCCTTCTCTTCCTCTCTCTCTCCCTCTCTCTCCTTCCCTTCCCTTCCCTCCCTCCCTTCCTTCTCCCTCTCTCTCTCTCTCTCTCTCTCCCTCCCCCCTCCCTCCCTTCCTTCCCTAATATTAAAGATTATTAATTCATACTAAGTATTTCAAGACATGTGTGATGGTTTCAGTTACAGTTAAACCAGTTAGCAGGAGGGTGTGAACCATCCAACCCATCCAACACATCCACCACATCCAACACATCCAACACATCCACCACATCCAACACATCCAACACATCCAACACATCCAACACATCCAACACATCCAACACATCCAACACATCCAACACATCCAACACATCCAACACATCCAACACATCCAACAGCCTCCACCCAGCTGGAGCGTTGCAGCCTGGGCAGATTAAACTCCATTACAACCATTTAACAAACAACCCGTCCTGGATTTATTCTCCTCATGCAGATAAAACACAGCGATGTTCCTGCTCCAGACCTTCTGTTGTTACTTCTCTGCTTGTGTACATTCTTTTATTTGACCTTTTACTTCAGCAAGAACTCCTACAAAGAGCAGCTCCGTTGTTCTGTTGCTGAAAGGCGGAGACGGAACATCTGGCGGCCGTTTTCTGAGCCTCTGATTCTCTCTGAATCACTCAACAGTTGTACAAACACTCCTGCAATGAACTGCAGAGGAGCTTCTTGTTCAGTGTTTGTATAATAACTGCTCCTCCGGGGTCGTGGGATCTTCATCTCTTACCTGAATATTGAACGACTGGACATTATAACATCTGTGGTTTAACCAAAGAACATGTGTGACTTGTAAAGAGGGAGTAAAGCTGCCTCACAGGAGGTTTAAGTACATACATGATACGTCTTCTGAAGGCTTACGCAATATCTAATAAGGCCACACAAGGGCGAGGATGAGTGACTCTGAGCAGATGAAGATACACGCAGCAGAATAGCTGCCATTCAAGCCAACCAGCCAGTTCATCACAGACATATTGATCGCCACAGTTTACTCTCTTTACTCAGAGGATTATGGCTCTGTAGAGTAATATAAAGGTTTCCAAACATGTCACTCAGCTGTCGCGGCCAATTCCAGCACACAGACACCTGCCTGTCACCGAGATGGACTCACCGACTCCCCCACCAATCAGCCGGGCTGCGTGTCTTATCACACGGGGTTGTTGAAGGGCGTTATCTCCGTTTATTGTTGTTTATTCTCAGTTAAGAAAATGCGGCTGACCTTCACCTGAAGATCCTCACTGCGGTTGTCTTTGCTTGTTATTAACTGAGTGATGACGGCCGGTTCGTGTGACTGTAGGGCAGCGCTGTGTGGGCAGATGTGCTCGAGATGCATGTGTCGGTTTCCTTCCGACCTCTAAAGAAAAGGAGTCGGCCGGCAGGAAGTGTGCATGTAGGCAGGCCAGCGGCGGGGCATTGATTCCACGCTTGGATTTATTGTTGAATCCCTCCGTTTGGATGAGAGGCTCTGACCTTGCCTATCTCAGGTGAGGCCAGCTGATGCCTCACTACCCATGGGCTGTAGGGAAGTTATTAAAAAAGTCCATTACCGCCATTCAAAGGTGGACATAACTCAGTGCGGATATAGAGATGTCAAAACAGAGATTGATCCGAGAAAGAAGTGAACCCGGAGAAAACTTAAGAAAGGTATAAAGGCTGCCAGACCTGAAATTACAGAGCCTCAGACATCACTCAGACCCCAAAATGGGTCTCTGAGGTTCACATCTATCACGACATGTCTCAGTAACACCTCCTCTGCCACTGTGTAGATCCTGAAGGAGTTAAAGGATGAAGAGTGGGATGTGGGCAACATCGTCCACACGCTGACCAACCGGCGTTACGGGGAGAAAAGCATCGCCTATGCAGAAAGTCACGACCAGGTAGGCTCAACAGGTGGAGACTGTATATGGTGTATATGATCTCACTGTGGATGACGGAGCCTAACCTCCATCTCCAGGCTCTGGTCGGGGATAAGACTCTGGCCTTCTGGCTGATGGACAAGGAGATGTACACCAACATGTCCTCCGACACTCCCATGACGCCCGTCATCGACCGCGGCATGCAGCTGCACAAGATGATCCGCCTCCTGACTCACAGTCTGGGGGGAGAGGGCTACCTCAACTTCATGGGTGAGTCGCCAGCGTATGAAATCCATTCTGATTGGCCAGCAGGTGATATTTCATATTATATAACAGCTTTTAACATCATATATGACATCACATAGCTGCTGCATTACATGATCGAGTCGTCTCATATAACCACACGACCTCCAGACATACGTCAGTCGAGGGTGACGGAGGTCCTGATTGTGATGCAGCTTCCTCATCCGATTCCTTCTCGTGTTCTTCCTGATATAACAACGATTCCTAAATGTCCACTGAACTCATCAGATTAAGCGATCAGATATTGTTTTTTTTGTAAGTGACAGATATTAACACACATTTATTCTCCGGTCCTCCACAGGAAGCAAACAGGCGTCAGTATAAATATTTCATTGATGAGGTTCTCCCTGCTGGGTTCATTTGCACTATTGTCAGCCTTGTTATCTTCTGCGGTTTGATGTCATGGTTTTTTTTTTTTTAATTATTATTATTATTTTCAGGGTAAGTCCTAAAAAAGAAAAACGTATTATCTTAAAAATAGAGAAAATTCATAAAATGCTTAAAATATCTTGAAGGAGTCCTTGTTGCCGTTATCGAGTCGTTTGATTTGTTGCGTCTCTTTCATGGATCCGTCCGCGGAGCAGCTCGCAAACCGGCGAGTCGCAGCGGAAGATAAGCGTCAGAGGAGGCGTTTGAAGTGAGGTTGACATTGGCTAATTCTCACTTTCCGGAGCTGATTGTGAAATGTGGGACAAAAGCTGTCACAAAGGTTCAAAACGCATCAGGAGAATCTGTCACTTCTTGAGACGCTGCTCGTTTTTTTTCCGCACTGCTGCTTAAGATATTAAAGCAATAATTAAAAGGTGTTGGAAGTCGACCTCGGCTCGAGGGACGGTGGTTCTCTGCATGAGCTCTCTGGCTTCATGTAAATACAGCCGGTGCTTCTTCTCAATGGTATTATGGTGTTTTACATCTCTGTGTGTGTGTGTGTGTGTGTGTGTGTTGGGCTGTTCTCCATGGACGGTCATTACGGGGCAGCTCGTCACAAACACGTCATCGTCGTGATTAGAAACATTTGTATCGGCTCAGATTTCGGAGCGTCACGATAAATATCACAGCTGATCGTGTTTCGTCCAGATTTTGCAGAACGACGCAGACAAAAGAGGCTAACTCACTTCTCCCGACTTCCTTTCAGCTCATTCCGGCGCTCGAAGGTTTGAAGAACCGAGATATTTAAAGGCTGAGGAAGAGGGATTATTGTTCTCCTTTGGGAGCTCCTGTCCGGCTCACTTAAAGAACGGTGCTCTCCTCCTTTGATAACAGTAATAATGTATGAAAAGTGAAAACGTTTGTTTTTCCGACGCTGAATCAATGAAGGGAAAAACGCCACCCGGCCGTCGGGTGAGGATTTAGGGAAATGCTGAAAGAGCAGGAAGAAAAATCAAAGTAAATCTGAGATGACACAGCGTGTCAATGGATCAATGGTGCCAGAGTCATTTAGCCAGTGCTGAGCAAGAGCAAATTGTTTGAGCAAGCTAATCAATTTGAAATGCCGAGCCTTGAAAAACCCCATTTATTTACTCATGACCAATAGCAAACACCACCCGGCACGGGGACAATGGGAGCATCCGCATTAGAGATGCTGAGAGATGGATACTGTAAAGGATGCTGGAGTGTCAATGGCATTAAAGCGCCTGGTGGCGTGGCAGTAATGAAACGCCTCAGTGGTTTTATCATTACATCAGCGGGGGCAGAATGGAAGCGCTCGCACTCGCTGACTTTCAAAGCTCACAGACTTAAAAGTGGGATAACCTTGCAGATTTATAGTCTAAATTATTGAGCTCCAAAACTTTTCAGAGAACTCAGTATTCATGGAATATGACAATGGAGCAGGCGAGCGTTATACTGCGGCCTTGGATGTTGAAGTGAAAACCAGCGTTTCTCCTCAACACAACCAGCTTCGAATCACGCAGAGCAACAGAAATCCGGTGCTTTCAGACCCGTCGTACCGCTGCTGCTGGGCACAGACTAAATGTGCAAACTGTGAGTGGGAAATCAATCTAGAATCAAGTTTTTGTTGTTTTCTTTTTTTTGTTGTTTTGCACTGCGTCTCCAACCTGCTGTGACTCCCGCCTTCACATCCCCTCTGATTCCCTCATTGATCTTCCTTTGCCAGATTCCCTCCAATGGTAAACACATTGATCCTTGGCTCCTTCTTGTGCTGCTAATTACTGAGGGGACTGTGTCACTGTCAGGCCCTTATCTGATGCAGGTCTGTGTTGAGGAGTAATGGGATGTGCCAGCTGAAACGCTGTCTGACACAACCGGGTGCAACCGCGCTTCGTTGCCCCCCATTAATCACATCATTATTGGGACCGCCACCATCATTCAACCAACCTATAGTTATTCTTCTTATATGTGTTCCATAACGAGCACCGTATTAAAGGATAAAAAGATTGATTGTTATCGTTGTATAAAGTATCGTCTTGAGCTCTGACGGGATCGTGTGCACAAGGTATATATATATTTAGATACTGTTGTTATAAAGGAACTGATCATCAAGCTCTGCAGAAGCCTGATAACAACCTTCGGTGTGCCGCTTTACGGCATCAGAATCTAACTGTGCATTTTCAATACGGACATCAAGGCAGTGGCGAAAACATTGAAGAGGAGGGTGACGGAGGAAGCTAAGAAGAGACGAAGAGAGAGGCGACTTCCTTGCCTGCCTCACGCTCAGTCAGGTCACGCTCGAATAGTGTTACAAGTAGTGCGGTAGTCCCTCTGCAACGACAGAATTGAAAGGGACCAGTTCCCAGTTATGTCCACTTGTGCCAGCAGAGGTCGCTGTTGCTAAGCAACTTGAAACCACACGTCTTTAAACATCCTTTTGAGTTGAGTTTGTGGTTGAACTTACTGTACTTTACTTACTTACTTACTTTACTTACCTGTCCTGTGCAATGAGGGATTATTACTGGAATTTAAGTCTTTGTTTTTGATCTCTGTCCTGATTTGTGAGTTTGTAACGACGAGTCTGATGGTTTTCTTCTTTGTGTCGACGCTTCCGTGCTGTCAAACGTGTGCACGGCGTATCGTGTTTTTCATTCTTTATAGAAACGGCGACTAAAGCTACCAAAATAAGACCCAACAAATTATAATGAACTAATTATCCTTTAATGATGCTTAAAAAAATAATAGAACATCTCCCAGTATTTCATCTAAGATCACAGAGCCCGGGGTATTTTGTTACTCTAATGATCATTTTATTTATGTGTGTTTTCACCGTCCTTGCTATCTGGTTTGTTTCAGCCGTGAGGAAGCGGAGGAAGGTGATTACCATGGTGATTAATGCAGGCGTACGGGAGGAACGTTGCCATATTATCGGAGGAGGAAAGAGCAATGATTACCTCACGGAGGTGTGTCCGATGTGTTTCTTCAAAGCTGAGATGAAAAGAAAAGCCAAAGGGCCTCCAACGGGGCAGTGAATCACCCGGTACGGGGGAATCAATCATCTCCACTAGTCTTTATGAAATAATAACATCAGAAAACGGAGTGTAGATACGAGCAAAACAAGCTGGTGTACTCACACCACCAAGTTAATGAAGTGTCTTTTAAGAGCTTTCGTCAGAACACGGCGGGTATCTGCTGACCATGTTTCTCTCTCTCTCTTGAACCCTGATGTTTGTATTCATGCTTCAGTCCGCCTCTGTATGCCAGACATGCTCTCACAGAGCAAGCGGATGATAAGGAATAGTTAAAAGCTGAATGCTCATTAATGGGGAAAAGTCTGCGTTTAAACATGCTCGCACTGCAAAAGTACATTTCTTGACTGTATTTCCATGTTTGGTGTTGCAGGACACGTGTGTGCTGCGGATGTAAAGCGACTTCACTTTGATATGTTTGGAGTGCAGACTGCATTAAGCGCTTATTTTGCTTATTATTTTTCTGTGGCTGTCGTTGAAAACAACCGTTGTTACCTTCTGGTTCTGGACCATTAAAGGGCTCCACTCAAGAGTTAGAAACGTAAGTCACATGCACCGACAGGTAGCTCATTCATTGGACGGTGCTCTCCTCAGGATTGTCGGTGCGTCTAAAAGTAAGTGTCGCTGTGCTTACCGTTGCTTGAAACTTATTTCCCCCCAGTGGTCATAAAGAAAGCACACGCACACAAATAAAAGGAATCGGTCACGAGAACTCATGAATACTGATGAAAGGATGGAAACTGAAGGTCTGATATTGCTCTCACGTATCCACAACCGATATCTGATCGTGGCTGCGGACCAAGTTTATCTAAACTACAGGAAACTTTTATTGTTTCAGAAGATGTTGGGACGTCTTCACAGTGGCCTGCAGGAGTCGTGGAGTCTTAATGTTTGAAGGCCAGACTGTTGGTGTCATGGAGGGTCGAGCCTCCGAAACATCCTCCGTGGGTGCTGCTGAACTTCTCTGGTGACATCATTTGGAAACGCAGTCGTGATCGGACAGTGGAGCCGTAATCAATCACGAGCGATTCGTTTTCCGGTTTAAACAAGACGACCTCGGGAACGGAAAGTTAGCGTTCAATCCACTTTTGAGCTCCGTCCATTCGATCCCTAAATTCCAGTTCTTCGCACCCCTTCTTCCTTTTTTTTGCAGCATCAGTGGATCAATTACTCGCAGCGTCGTTCCGGTACGCCGCAGTAATTCCTTCCTGGTGATCGCACGATTTACGGCTTTTGATTACTCGTCGTATGAAATAAAAAAAAGTCAAAGTTCAGAACCGGGAACCGTGCAGCAGCGGCGGCGTCGGCGCCGTGTTTGATCAGCGTGTTTGCATGTGAAATGAAAGAATTTCAATGACTGCGCGGCGTGCACATTCCTTTCTAGGCGGAGTGCAGGGAAGAAAGTCTGTCTTTTCCAGTCCGAGGTGTAATTACATCCTTCACATTTTGAGTTCAGCCGTGTGGGAGGCTTGTTATTGATGCAGATGTCACCAGAAAAGGCTCTCTCTCCTTTAACTTCTCCCATCCTCTCTCTCTCTCTCTTTGCATGATTTTGCTGCTCTAATTCCGAGGCAGCCGCCATTGTTTGCCACTTCTTTAACACCTACATAATGTATTTCATTAGAGTCCGCTGTCAGTCGCTGTCCGTTCCACTTCATCCCATTACTCAGAGTTTTAAGGAAGTGGGGGCTTCCAGCCTCTTTTCCTTTGTGATGCATCTCCCTCCGTCTCCCGTCTGTGCGTTTCCTCCTCTGCTGGGAATTCAATTATCCCGGCTCTTGTTTTTATGATGTTGTCATGACATCCGAATGATGGATTCATTATCTTATCTCACGACGTGACAGGACAGAAGCATCCGGAGTGTTGCTCCACACGTCTGCAGCTGTCTGCATCTGGACCGTCGATCTGCATCTCGGTCACTTCCCATCGCGGTTAAAATGACGTGAGAGGAACACGAGGAGTTACGTTCACTTGTAGTTTACGAGGTGGCGGTATGTTTTAGAGACAAGGAGGATGATTTAATGAACCATTGTCAGACTGATGAACAGTGTTGAGTCATATGGAGGCCGATGGCCGATATGTGAAGCTGATGTTTTATTTAGTTGTAGTTTCTGCGTCTTATTGAATGCAATGTATAAATTAAAACTTGTTTGAATTGGCTCTTTTTATTAACACGAACTCCGTCTGCAGTGAACTTTAAATCAAAAAAAGTTATCAGCTTAAATAAACATTCCCAGGTAATCGAAAAAAGTTCCGAAAACCTTCCTCCAACGATCTGAAATAGAAAAGGGTACGAATGAAGGTTGTGTTGCACTGCAGTCATCTGCAGACGGCGAGTTTATTAAAACATTTTTAAAAATGCAACGTCGTTGCACATTACAGACGTTTTATAATCAGCTGATGCCGTTGATCTGACGGATCGTTATCAGGAGGCCTCACATCTCTGGTTCCTCCTCACGTCTCTGGTTCCTTCTCTGGTTCCTCCTCACATCTCTGGTTCCTCCTCACGTCCTCCATCGACCTGCTGCTCTGCTGTGGAGTCAAAATATACAAATGTTTCTTGTGCAAATTGCTGCCGCATGTATTTGTAGAAAAGATTTGACTCCAGAGTGACGAGCTTTGGGATTTTATTTGCACTAAAAGTTCCCTTCATGAAGCTGCAGGCTCCAGGGTGACGGGAAGGTTGTCACACCGCAGCCGGAGAAATTAAAAGAGCTTTTGTGTCTGTGTTTTAATATGGGAAGCACCAACCTCTGCCGGGGTTGTCGAAAGGTCGCAGACACTCGCCCGGCTCTCGTCTCTTTGATCTGTCTTTTGTTGACTTTAAAAAAATGATATAAAAAGCCAGAAGATATCACATATTGTACAAGTATGCTAATTCAGCGCGGCTGTGTGCCTTTCCTCCCTCATTATATACATTCTTTAATAGCCTCCTCTGTGTTGCAGGGAATGAGTTCGGCCATCCTGAGTGGCTGGATTTCCCCAGAGAAGGGAACAATCAGAGTTACCACTTCGCCCGACGGCAGTATAACCTCCTGGATATGGATCACCTCCGCTACCGACAGCTCTACGCCTTTGACCGGGACATGAACCGTACAGAGGACAAGTACGGCTGGCTGGCCGCGCCACCTGTAAGGACGCCGTAGGCTCTGCAGACACTCTCAATGACACAAACACATGGAGATAGCACCGGTTTTAGTCACATATGGAATATTTATAACCTCCAGCGTCCCAGCCGATTCCTCAGCAAATTGATTCCCCAGTCAGCAGTGTGACACTGTTGCATTGTTTCCAAATTGGAGGGAACCGAACGTCCCAGGCAGGTGGAGATAAATGCACCATAAAGACGGTGCTTTTCTGTGGCTGCTGTCAAGTTCACCTTGACAAGATTTCACTCTCATCCCAGCAGCTTCTCTCTTTCGCCCGCAATTGGAGGCCTAAACGGAGGAAGTTTTTTATCTTCTTGAGGGACGGGTAGCGAAGTAGCAGTAAAAGGAGAGTGCGGCTAAATTGACAGGGATTAGAAACGACTCTGTGTAATTGATTCAGAAACGACCCTCCCTCCCGTCCCGAGGAGTCGGCCCTCAGATCGGAGCTACTTCACCTCACCGCGTTACACTCTGACCCGCGTCTTCCTCCTCGGCAGACAAGACGAATGCAGCGAGGGAGGAGGAGTGTATCAAAGAGTATAATTAGAGACGCGTCTGGTTCACAAGGATAATTCCTGCACATTGCTCCATCAATCAGAAGTGTGTTCCAACACTCTGGAACCTTTTCAACCCTTTGCAGTCGGATGAATCAGAGTTCAGGGGGAGAGGCAGAGGATGCTCCCTCTTCGGGGGGGGAAGGACGCTACTGGCAGGGAACGTACATACATTTGGCACCGACACCAGACCTGCTGCGTGCTGTGTGCTGGTTTTCAGGGCTGTTGATTGGCCCTGTTCTGTACTACGATGTGCAGAAGTATTCTCTTAGATTATATAACAGCAGGTAAAAGGTTGTATCTGACCTATGTTGTGTTGTGTTATAAGTAAAGTCATTCAATACAACTTTCACTGCCGCATCAAACCGAAATCTGAATGTTCTCTCTGGCCATCCGAGACGAATCAGAAACGACTCCTGGAAATGACGACGGTGTAAAACGAACCGTCTCTCTTACGGGATAAAAATCAAGAAGCTGCTCGACGTGCAGAACTGAAATCTGAACGCTGCACCAAGATCGATAAGTTAGACGGAGACTCTCCAACATGTTGTGCATCGCACGTTGTGTCTCCCCCCCCTCCCCCCCATGCATCTTGGTATCTCCTCCTTCAGATCTTCAATCACCATAAATTCCACAGATGTTCAACAGATTATTTCAGCCCTGAGAGACGGCTGTTGGTCCCTCAGCATTTGGTTCTCGGGACGCATAAGAGAATAATTAAGAAGTTAAGGGCCGACGCTGGTGTTAATTCATATGGTGATTTTATGCAACTCTTTCTTTTCCCATGTTTTAATGCAGCCGGGCCCTGAGATTTAAAGAAGAAGGCAATCCCCTAAAAAAGAACTTTAAGTTATTCAACATAATACGCACAGACTATTTCTATTGTGTGTGTAATTAAAAACTAGTCTGTGACTTATTATTATAAAAAATATCTTTTTTTTTTTCTTTTTTTTAATTATCTGACTGACTGAGCTGTCGGAGCTGACAGGTTTGGAGAATCTGAGTCAGACTATGAATCTGAATAAGCGGCGTTAAGAAAAAAAAAAAACTGAAGACATTTCGGTAAGTGGCCTGACAACTGGAGTGATAAATGAGTTCCAGGAGTTTCTGTAGCCGAGTCTTCACTCCGTACTCTCTGTACTGGGAAGCAGCCGATGGCGGCGGCTGCACACTGGAGGATAATCGGAGCAATTTTCGGTGCGATTCAAGGCCGGTCGGAACCCAAAATGAGCCTAAATGATATCATGTGAGGGTTTTACAGACTTAATCTTCATGTCACTAAGTGGATCAGAAGCTGCCCTGATTTAAATCCTGAAAGCAGCGATGGAATATTGTGAATTCTAATGATACAATATCGGTTAAATATGCCGTTGTATCTGTTTAAAAATCCACTTGTGTGCACACAGATTGTGTTCTAACAAGATGAGAGTTAATCCTCTCTGCAGCTTATTAATGACATTGCAACATAATTGTGTTTGGTGACAATATTCCTGCAACGCATTGTTTATTTCACAATGGTGGGAGGGTCCGAGGGCGTTTTCCTGTTTAAAATGATAATCAGGCGACGGGCTGTCGGCACCGGCGCGACCTGTTCACGCCTCCTCTTCTTTAAGATTATGCAGCCTGGAGGATCAAAAGTTCTGAACATGAACTCCTGTTGTTGCAGAGATAAATAAAAAACACATGATAGACAACAGCAGGCGGACTTTGTTCTACTTTGGTTGTGCAAACATAAAGTGACGATTCAGTCACATCAGAAATGGACTTAAAGTTGCTGCCGCGTCCGCTGCGGTCGCATCAGGTGTCCGTATTCACAGGACAGATGACTGCGCTGTTTATCTTTGTATCGCACACTAAACATGTTCATTAACATATTAATTTAGATGTATTCCAACAAGCACAAACACATTCTAATGCAATCAGAATCATTTTTCTGATTAACTCCAGTTGATTGCATTTACATGTATTTATTCATGAGTATAAATATGCATTTACTGTATGTGCTCCGTCGGGTCACAAGTCGAGGCAGGCAGGGTCTATTTGTTCACTAATGCCGAGGCGGTTTGAGACGGTGACAAATAGCTCGGCGTCCTCCCCCCCCCGAAATGTGTTGACGTCTAGTGCGGTAATGGACTCATTTCCACACCTCCGTCCTCTCCGCCTGTCCAGTTGCAGGATAGTTATCGTTCAGTCTTGGATATATATGCTGCCCCGGAATTGGCTTGGGGGAACAAGGCACTAAAAATAGGAAGGCTGTGTGACATTGATAATCTCCGCTAATGAGACATTAACGGTGGCTCAGTCGGCGGGAGAGTGGCGGCTGTCGCCAGCCGACAGCGTCTGCGTCGTACTTCCCCGGGCCGCCGCCTCCTGCCGACGATCCACCTGAAATACGATGTGGGAATATCACTCGGTATTTGGAAATGTGTCGTCGGCTGATATACCGCCATTGTACTTCTCTAAATCCAAGATGGGGGAGGTGATGATTATTCATGAGGACGTTTTTCATTAGCGTCTCTTTTCTCCAACTTTGTCCCCCTGCAGGCTTTCGTCAGCGCCAGGCATGAAGAGGACAAGGTCATTGTGTTTGACAGGGCAAATGTGCTCTTTATCTTCAACTTCCACCCCAGCAAGAGCTTCCAGGGCTACAAGGTGGCTGTAGAAGCTCCAGGAAAGTATCCTTTTCCCCTGTCTCTCTCTCTCTCGTGTGTCATGTCACCGCTCGTCCTCTCGAAACTGTCACACGTTGGCTCTCCTCCGTCACGCTGCAGCGAACACGCTAGCAGGGTTTCTCAGAGTGATGACGTCTTCGCGAGCTACTTCTCGGGAGGACGACTAATTGTTTAGAGGTTTGTTTAGATATTTTCAGTAAAATAGAAAGATGAGGATAACGTGGGAACATTGTCGGGAACATTGTCTGACACCGGATTCTGGTGTGATCTCGCAAACTAAGCTGCCTCAGAAGGTGATGTGATGGGGTCGGACGAGGAAGAGGAGAGTGACATTGTAAGAACAGCAAGCGGGATGAGGCATCCCAGTGTACAAGAACAATCCCTGTATCATTGTGGCGAAGGTCGTTCCAACCCCGGGTCTCGAACCGGCATACAGCAGGTACCATCATACAAACTGACCGCAATGCCAACGAGCTGCGTCGCTCCATCAACTACAGAGTATATACGTGACCCGATCTGGCGAAATGAGTTGGAAGTCGCAACATTCTATTTTTAGATTCGAGCAGATAACGTGGAAAACCATTTTTTTTTCAAATTTTTTTTAAGATAATTTCAAAGAAATGACATTCAAAAACAATCTCCCAAAGTTGTATAGTACATATAATTGAGGAAAGGCACGTAAATGACAATTAAAGTTGACTCGCAACTTTCAAGCTGTATTAAATGCGCTGAAATGATCCCGTTAACGAGGGTTTCCCTGCACCTCGGAAACGTCACTGTCTCTGCTAGCTAGCTGTGTTGGTGTAATGAGAGGACAGCAACTTGATATCGAAACGTTTGTAGCCAGGGACGCGACCAAGAAGAACAAATCCACGAAGCTCCGCGAAGGTAACAATGAACATAATGACATGACAAATGTCGAAAAACTTTAAAACTGTAAAAAACTTTAAATGCGATTTTCTCGGGTTTTCAATCGTAAAAATAGGCTGGAAGACCCTGATTCAAATGGCCATATTTTGAAAACCATCCAACGTAGGACTTTGACAATGGTATCATTTTAAAGCTTATTTCCAGTACCTTACATTGATACCAAAATCTAAATTTTGATATTTGGGTCACTGTGACTCATTTCGCCGGATCGGGTCACATATGTGTGTGTATGTGATATTCAGTCCAGGCAGTGACGTCCCAGAAGGACGAGTCCTGACAACGATAGTGATGTTGTCACTTCATCTAACAGCACACAGCATGAGACAACTGTCACGGTACGTCTAAATGACAGTTACATGGGTTTATTATCATTACGTACGACACAATTATTGTATCATTCTGAGAGGCAGATCGGGGATTTAAAGGCGCAGTGACTATAATCAATGTGTGTTGTAGACGTGAGCTTCATCGCCGTGTTTATTCAGAGGAAAAAGTTTTCGAGGAAGATTTCTGAGCTGTCGGAGAAGAATATGAGTCGGTTGTTTACAGTGGTGTTGTTGTGCTATTAGAGGAATAATAGCAGAGCTCCAGTGATTCAGAAAATGCTCTCTTTAGTGGTATTGGCTGCCTGTCCTCCCAGCGAGCAGCCAGAAGAATTTAATGAGTCCCACAGTTGTGATTACAGCAGGCTTAATGATCAGGGATGTGGAGGGGGACAGAAAGCTGACAGATTTGTATTTATTATAACGGACATCACTCTCTTCTGGGGCCCATTGTAGCTCGTGCCAACAGTTTCTGGGATGGAGACGAGGCTGTGTTTTTGCAGCTCTAACTTAAATAATGGGATGTTGAGTCTAAAGCAAACAGAGTTTGTCAGTTTCCGCCGGACGCCAGCGGTTCAAATCATTCTGTCCTGAGTTATCACCACTCGGCCGGACGGCCGTGAGGCTGTTTAACAGCAGATTTCCCCTTTCTGAGTTCATTACAGAGACGTCGTAATAACTCTGGAAACATATCAGTGTGTAATGAAACATGCTTACCATTAATTATTATGATAGCGCTTCATGCAGACATCGGCAATATGTTTCAAACCATCCCGATGGGCGATTATCACGTTCCCAGTGCGGGAGGTCACGACCCCTCGGTGTCCGACTCCCATGTAGCTTGTAGCCTTTTACGTTTGGATGGCAATCGACCGGCAGTCCGTTAAATCTCCGTCAACAGACTCCAGCTGCAATCTGAGTGGCGCATTCCCATTACAACCTCACCAATAGTATTAAAATATGAGAAACTCCTGGTAGCAAACGGACCCCCGTCTTCTTCTGCAGTCAGTTTCCTGCTATATGTTCAGTTATTTAAAAGCCTTTGGGAGTGAGAAAACACCTAAAAATAAAATAATGTGATGATTCAAATCAGGTGTTAATTGCAGGTTGTTGTGTTTTGCAGCTTCTCCAGCCTTCACGGGGTTAAACTCGGGCACGCACTAATAGCCTCGCTGCACAGTGTCTGTAACACCATTTTTGAGGGCTTATTTTCATTTAGGATCGAGCTGCATCTTTTTCCTCCCGGTGCTCCGTTTGATGTTTACGGAGAGGCCTCAGACGCTGGGTGGGTTGAGAGGAAATGCAAATAAATGGTGAGGGCAAAGCTCTGGCTGTCATTATACAGAGAAGCAGTAAGCACATAAAGGCAAAATGTGCAGCGCGCGTGTGTGTGCATGTGTGTGTGTGCAAGGTAAATGCGCTGTGTGTGTGTGTGTGTGTGTGTGCGTGTGCGTGTGCGTGTGTGTGTGTGTGTGTGTGACTCACAGATTCATCCAGAGGACTCTGTGTGATTTAACTCGGCTACA
>CAAKHC010005273.1:52594-63772 GCA_901007825.1 Macroramphosus scolopax | reverse complement strand
GCTCTGGCTGTCATTATACAGAGAAGCAGTAAGCACATAAAGGCAAAATGTGCAGCGCGCGTGTGTGTATGTGTGTGTGTGTGCAAGGTAAATGCGCTGTGTGTGTGTGTGTGTGTGTGTGTGTGTGTGTGTGTGTGTGTGTGTGTGTGAGGAGATGCAGATCCTCCGATGGGAATGTGAGCAGAGGATCCAATTAGGGGAGAAGACAGATGAAAGTGCCACTCAGAGGCAGAGGAGGTAAACAAGACAAGCTCAAAGAGTCCAAAAGTGCTTTTTCTCTTTTTCATTACACTCAGCTGTCATATACTTAAACTTTCTTCTACAGGTGAGGGTCAGGGGTGTCACAAGCGGAGCGCGGCACCTCTGTTGTAGCTGAAAATAATAGCCAGATGAGGCTGACCGCGCTCTGCGCCGCCGAGAACGGATTCGATAGAGGCTGTCGTTTCCTTTGGGCGACATGGCGAGTGCTGCATCAGCTCAGCGGGGGTCCCTCGCCTGCGAGGAAACATCATTAATCTACCTATTCTTGCCCTCTGTCGCATGTCGGATGACCTCGCGGTCGAGGTCGTTCAGGTGGTTTCTCTTCATGCGTGTTGTAAAACTTTAATTATTCTTCTCAAACAAAACAAACAACACAGCTACCGCGTCTGCGGTCGTCCGCAGCCCTTCAGATCGCTGCTTAATTAAGAGGATCCGCAGTGGAAGCCCTGTGGAGGCTTTACACCTCGATAACCGCTGTGGTTTAACTGCCTGGGGTATCGACGCACAACTGAAAGTCAGCTGTCTTAACCAGGAAATAAATACAACTCAACCGCGATAAAGTCATCACCCGTCAGCACCAGATGTAAGTTGGAGGCTCGGCGACCGGCCCTTCTTCTTTCTTTTTTTCGCCTCTTAAATGTCCTTTTCTCTCCCTCCTCAAGGAACAGGAGAGAAAGTAGAGTGAAACGCCTCACTAAAAAAAAAAAAAGATGGCTATTAAAATGCAGTCAACGCCAGCTTTCCGACAGGCACTCAAACCCCTCCGTGTTTTCCATTACTTTCTCTCTGACTCGCGGTGGAAGCATTCTTCAGGCAACGGGCTTTATCTGGCTGGTTAGAGTATTTGAAATCCCGGTTGGGTCTCGTCATGAAAGCTGTACCTGTCAGGGCAGATTGGTCTTTGATTTACACTCTGCCAATAGGCAGTTGAGATGTGTCAGGTCATCATTCTCCTTTTCTGTCTGAGCTGTTCCTTGAATGCTGTTTGGAATAATTCAACTACGGGCGCAGTGACAGTAACTAACTACAATTTGGAATAAAATCCGGCCTGTCGCGCACAGGTGACAATAATATACTGATATTATCGAGAATGCTCCCGAAGAGAATATGCTTCCGGTTTTTTATACCACATTTGTGCAGCAAGATACGTCAAGGTGGATTGCATGTACGAAATGGCATTAGTCCTCTCTGTGTTAGATACCATTAAGTGTCTGTCCATCCTTCCATTTGCTATACGGCTTATCCTGTTGTTGGCTCGGGGGGAGCTGGAGCGAGACATTAGGCGACAGGCGGGATTCAACCTGGACTGGTCAGCTTGTTGCAGGTGGACCCAAATGCGAGAAATAATCAGCTGACAGGCAGGTAGTGAAGAACTGAGCTTTATTGTATTAACTAAATGAAAAGAAAACAGAATCCAAGGATCAACGAAGCTGACAAGGCAAGTGAAAAGACTCACTGGTGAGATTCACCGGGGAACCCGAACAGAAAGGTTCTGACAAAGACAGAAAGAAGCCGAGGAGCTAAAACACAACAAGACACAGTCGGGAGAACTCGAGGGCAGGCGGGGAGCTGATTGGCTGAGATGACGGAGGGAACGGGGCAGGGCGAGACGAGGGCGGAATAGTGAGCAAGACACAGTTGAAAACAACAACAGACACGTAAAAGAAGACGAGACGCGGAGAGGAATTTCAATTATAACACGAACCAAAGCAGCCACAAAGGAACTGTGACATCCATCACTTCTATTGATCACGATACAACTGTGTTGACATTGTGCAAAATCATAAACAAACCCAAATGGTCTAGCACATTTTGTAAACCAAACACTAACTCTGAGCTTCACCTCCTCTGTGAATATCTCTATGTATGCAGATGACACAACCTTATCGATTAACAATTAAACACGCCACCATGAAGTAGGGCACTCCTGAATTCTAGTAATCATTAGTTACTCCCAAAAAGGTGTAGAGTTGTTGATTAGTAGCAGTTGATATAGATTGTTTACCCATTAACATTCTCATGACGAAGGCAGGTGGGACAACAGCCCCAAACTTATTATCGTCTCAGGCTAAAACCGCACTTTTAAATCACCATACGCTTCGACAGCGATACCGTATCTATCTCTGGATGTAGGAAGCAAAACATATAGATTCAAAGACTGGTTGTTCTCTGAGAGGCAAATTTAGAGCGAGACAATCTCCTCGTGTTCTGTTTCTATGCTGTAATCATTGAACGTATTCTTAAAAAAAAACGTAAAATACTCTGAAATGATGATATCCCTCCTCCGTCGGTAAAATCTTTCCGTCTTTAATGATTTCCACTAGTGTAGTTAACAGTAAGAGGTTAAAGACGTCATCAATATTAAGATGTAATAGGAATATGAAGAAGAAACAACAGTAGATGTATAAATCGAAGACTCTGAAACCGGTGAAGCACTTTATTCTACTTGATGGACATTTATCTCGAAATGAATAGTCTTTAAGGGTTCCACTTAACTTCCATCTCTATCTAAGAGTTTCATACAGCAAGTAGTTTGCCAGAAGTGTCTCTTATTCCTCTGTGACAGGAGACCATTCCAACATTTCTTCCACAATGATGTAACTTGCACACGCTGTGCAGAAAGCGGAGAGAAAAGCCGACTCTGGAAACGCGTCGAGAATGCTTACAAGGCCGCGCACACATTCTCCGGACGTGCACACACATCCTGCTCGGCTCCCGTTCACCCGCGCCGGGGTGTTATTACTTCTGAAAAATGACAAGCTGATGGAGAAATTAAATGTTGGCCTGGTCTGCAATCATGGTCATAGCAAGATTGTTTTCAAGTCATCAATGGCTCTAATCATCAAGACTTCAGGCTGCCTTCTCTCCTCACTGCTCATTGGGAGAAATTGATTGTATTGTTAAATCTTCCCCCTTTATTCACAAAGGTTGTATTGATTACAGTACTTTACAGCTGAACCGCAAGCTGTTGTTGCAGCCATCTGTAGCCCCTGACAAAGACATAATCGCTCAGAGCCTTCAACTACCAATTTGTGCTGGTTCTTGCTTCCTTTGCGAAGACGTCTGCCAGGGAGCTCTGCATTACCGTAACTACGCCTCATTTCCAGCGAGCTCGGCTCTTTGTCACGTACTGAAGTAACAAGTAGCCATTGGATTTGGTTGCATGTGGGCACGCAACGTGCCGGATTTACACCCTTAATTAAGAGTGCTCGTTTTAGCAGGTCAATTTTATTTATAGACCCTAATAGGATGCATCAGACACCCACTCAGTGTTGCCAGAGTGGGTCGTTTTCTCCCCAATTGTGTGGTTCGATGTTGCATTGTGCGGGAAAATTGGGCCTGGGAAGATGGAGTGAATTTTTGCTGGCTTTCCTTGACTTTTTAATCATGTTAAAAAGAACAATTTCTTTTAATGCAGCACTGATTGCTCACTCCGACCATGATGCTCACGTGGAGAGAACGTTTTCCCCCGGTGACTTTACTTCAGACGATATGAGGAATCATACACGTGATTACGACTCGTTTGTGGCCGCCGTGGATACGCACACGGGTCAGACTCGGAACAGATGGACGTCTGCCGCGGTGCAGCCTCCCCGGCAGCTGTTGGGGAGCTCCGACTCGGAGTATTAGCAAGTTCACCTGGTGGATATGCACAGTTCATGTGCTGCCAGTTCACCTGGCTTAAGCGGCTGCACAAAGTTGTGCATTGACTTGGAGGTTGGGATGACTGCAGGATCTGCTTGCATCTTTGATAGCATGATATTTCTCTAGCATGTGTGTGTGTGTGTGTCTTGTCAAGGCTTGTTTTTGCAGTTTACCAAATTAGGTACAAACCTATTATTTTTTGTACTTCAGCTGTCCTTCCATGTTCTCTGCATGTAAAGGTCAGTGGGCAGAGCAAGTGAATAGTTTTATTGTTGAACGGTAGGATGTGTTCCGTTGCCTTGGATCCGCGTTCTAGTGCACTTTTGGGTGATTAAATTAAAATTTCATTGGCCACAATACTGATGTACCTGTTCATTTTCGGTCGGTTTGGGCAGATTACCAGACATCAAACCAATCTGGTAAAGCTGCTCTCAGTGCAGACGGGGACGAGCTCCTCATAAGAAAACATTTTACATGGAAGAAACCTCAAAAAAGGGTTCGAGGAAGGATTGTCCTCGGTGGACAAACATGCATTAGATGTTGTGTGTCTAGAAAACAGGATTGATATACTGATATTATAAGGACAATAATATGGAGAAACTCCCGGGTGTTGCCAAGCATCCTAAACCCTCCTCTCGACCTGGAGACAGAGGTCTTTGCCATGTAAGTCCATGTACTATATGTCCATGGGAAATAAGATATCGTCTAGCTCTTGTTTGCCACAAGACTGCGTCCAATCTCATTCTGTGGTGTGAACAGACGTACTTGGAGCCTCCCACTAGTGATCCGATCGGGCCTGAGGGGAACAGTTTAGCTTCCCAAGCTGCATTATAATCAGCTGCAGAAACGCCTCGGAAAGAAATGTACCAATAAAACGGGAGGGGGAGCTCTGTCTGGTCAGGACTCCTGGGCCTTTAACATGTGTAGCTTCAGAGTCGATGAGGTCGCATGTGGAGGTCGGTCCTCTATAATCTGTATCTATAACACCGTCGACTCCACTGATATCCACAGGTGGAGGTTGCCCATTCGAAGAGTCTCAGATCATAGCTCCATCATCTCTATCGATCGTGTATACGTTACCGTCCTCAGAGGATCGTCCTTCATGCAGAAAAGGTCTTGACCCAAAGGGTTGGCCCACGTTCTTGATGAGCAGATGTGCTGCCCTCCGTCAGACAGCTTTCTGCATTCATGCCGCATCGTGCTGATTTGCTCTACTTGTTTCGTCGGGGGTGTGGTCTGTACGGGTGGAAAAGTTTCAGTCTAACTTTGGGTGTTTACTGGGTTGGAAAAACAAACGGATTCTGCTCCAGAGTTCCTCCGAGACAGTCACGTATGGAATGACAATGATCGTTCTTCTTTTCCTCTCCACCCACGGCTGGGAGGCTCTCAGATCTTATTGCTGTTTTCACAGAGGTCCCGTTGGGATAACCACAAAGGCTTTCTGGAGTTATTTGTGCCGCCTCTCTTTGGCCTTGTGGGCACCTCATCAGCCTGGTGATGAAGAGGTTCTAAAAAGTAATTTTAAAAGAAGCTTGCGTGGTTATCACCGCCGCAAATCAGGTCTGAAACATTCTAATGGCAAGTGTTTACAGTTCGGGTGGCGCGGTGGCACAGCGGTTAGCACGGGGACCGAACAGGGACCGAACAGGGAGGTTCTCCGTGGACCTTTGGCCTTTCTGTGTGATATCTACATGTTTTCCCTGTGCCGGTTTCTTTCCTTCTGTTTTCCTCCCACAGACCAAAAAAACATGCATCTTAGGTTAATTGTTACAACCCGAAGACGGTAAATAATAATAGAACTAAGCCCTGGAGACAAACACGATAATAAGGACAGAAAATATGCACGATTAAGTCAATATAATGCACTTGCAATGTGCAGCACTCTGAACAGCAGCTTCAAAAACTAAAGAAGAACTAAATCTAAGGGATCAAACAAAGAACCCTGCTGACTTCCTTCCTCCAAACGAAGGAGGGGCGGCGGCTGTCTGTCACGACACTCAGCCACACGGTGCCCACGGGCGACGTTTGCCGTCTCCTCTGGCCTTTATACGCCGGGCCCGGATGAGTGAGTGATTACAGCCGTGTTCAGTGATTCCAATCAGCGCTGCAGGAGAAGGGCGGCACCTGCAGAGAGACAGAGCAGAACCAGAGACACACAACACCACGGCAGGTAACAGTGTGTGTGTGTGTGTGTGTGTGTGTGTGTGTGTGTGTGTGTGTGTGTGTGTGGATGCTCCTCTGCCTCCCCGTCCAGGGTGTCCCTCCGCCTCTCGCCTCATGACAGCTGCCACGGACCCTCAGCTGGATAAGCGGTGTAGCAAATGGATTGATTGCTATTTACCAGCTCGATTAGAGAATGAGTTTCTGCACACACACACAAAAAAAAAAGGTCTTTATTGATTTACCACTTACCTTCAAGTCTAAATCCCCTGGAAGCATCTTAAGAATATTTCCATATCCATCTTGTAGTTATTGTAGAACCTGCACAGCCGAATGAGTTTGTTCTGTCAATAAAGCAGCGCAGCGGTGAGTCGAGGCGAGGCGAGCGGAGGAGGTGTGGAGGAGGGGATCGTCCTCCTCAGCAGAAACAATGCACAGAACAGCACTTCCTTTTAATCATAACTATCAAAGCAGACAAGCAGCCGGCAAAAGCAGATTTTTTTTTCCTTTTTTTTCTCCCGGCTCTCGGGTAGAATGAGGAAGTGTTTGAGGATCACGCTCAAACTGCAGCGTGTCGCCTATGGGAGAGAAGATAAGGTGATTATTCAGCCAGCCAATTAGGAGGCTGTTTGCACGTGCGCTCCTCTCCCCTTGTTGTTTGTTACAGCAGCTCTTCCTTACATCAGCTAGTCCCTCCGAGATGAGCAGCGAATGTACAGCTGAGCAGCTGTTTCTGTGTATTTACGCTCTGCGTGGACACCAGGGTGCAGACGGAGGCTGCCGAGCACTTCTGACTGGCGTCAGCGAGGTTAAACTTTGCCTGGAGAGAAGTTACCGGATACATTTGCTTGTCAAAATGTTCTGTCTTGTTCAAATCTGGCTTTTAAAATGTCTTTATCCATTTCCCCCGACGTTGCTAATTGCCTTCTACCTGATTCAGACATCCATCTTTTTTTTGTTTTTTTTACCAAAGCGAGACCACGGGGGACGTATTAATGGCGAGGCGTTTAAGGGAGGGAGGAGGGAGGGAGGGGGGGGGGGGCGTTTCTCAAAAAAAGTCTGCCTGGAAAATTGATTCTTCCGAATAGACTTTCCCAACTATTTCGATATCACATTAGTCGGTATCCTCCGTCTCCCCGAGCTGAAGGGCAGAACTCATCATGTAATCAATTTGTTCCTGAACTTTTGTAAAAGGTGAGTAATGTCTTTCAATCTTCGGACTACGGAACCCCGGAGAGACACGTGAGGAGAGACGGATTCAGAGTCGGATCTGAACTCTGTTCTCTCCTTAGTTTGTCCGTTGGAAAGAAAAAAAACAGGATATTTCTTTCTGACCTTCTTTTACGTCACTATGAAATATTTGGTTGACAATTATATCAGCGAGTTAAAGAATCACACTTGGATATATTTAGTTCAACGCCACAGCTTGAGCTCCACAAACATGTTGCTTCAATGTTAAAGACGAATAAACAGCTTTAAATTGAATCAGAACACTGATTGTAAAGAACAAACAACATTTACTGGGAAGATTTCAGAGGAAAAGAAAATACAATATAAGACATCTTCTTGTTCCCGACTGTTCCTGAACACAACCAGCTGTAATTCACCAACAACAGCAGACCAGCTTGTCACATCCAGCTGCTGAGAAATAACCTCAACCTGATCTGATTAAAGATCTTAAAATGCTCTTTATTGTTATTTCTCCAGGACTCAATTTACCATCAGTAAGAGAATCGGGGCCTTTTCTCAGACTGCAGTTGATCTCATGAGGTGTGCCGGATGAATTAAAAGCCAATCAGGCTTTGCTCTGGACCCTACTGTTATCTTAAGAGGTGCTTATTTCAGACAATTATAGATCAATGCAGTGAGAGCGAAATAAAGACGAGAAGAAGCTGAGTTTAAGAAAAATGGCCGAATCTGTCGGTGGTATTTGTGTGTTATTGAGCTCAGTGATGAAAGCTCGAGGTGAAATCGGCCGGACAAAGAAGAGATCTGATTTTGTTTGTGTTTTTATCCTCCGGGGTTTCCTCTTCAAGAACAAACACGTATATCCACCCACCACAAACACTGCTGTTTAAAGGTACAATTTGTAGAAATCTGAAGCTGCTGCCTCGTCACACTAAATCGATACGAGACAGAATCTCACCAGGAAGTGTGTTTGTCCACCTGACGTCTGTAGCACGAGCCAGGAGTTGACGCTCCCTCTCGCTACGGTGACTCACCGTCTGCGGGTGAAGAGCTCAGACGTCCAGGAGGAGATCTCTCTCGAGGTGCAAGCTTCTTCCCGTTTCTACATATTGTACCTTTAACTCTCTGTGCAGTAAGGAACATGAATCACAGTCGATTCGTTAAGCTCGTTTCACAATGATCAACAAATAACAAATCACGACTGCTTGTTGAGTCGCACCAGAGTGAACCAGGGAAACCTTTTTGTTTATTCTCCATGTAACACGTGATGTGTTGACGTCTCTCCCTCACTGAGCTGCAGACACTTTGCATGTTGTTCAGTGCATTAAGTGACTCCGACAGTTTATTCTACAACACGTGTGCAGTTTTCCTACTGTATGTTCACACACGAGCCCTGTGAAGCTTCACTGAGCTCCGATCGATTCAGCTCTGTGGTTTCTTCTAGAAGGTGCATCTACTTTGTAAAGATTTGTTGTCACTTTGACACTAATGAGTTTGATTATCCCGCTGTGATGCAAATGTGTGGAACAAAAAAAAAGACAAAGTAAAAGTGAATATTTTTGCAGACATTATTGTCACTCATTTGGATCACATTTAGTGATTAAATTCATTATTAATGCAGGGAATTAGATAAATTAGACAGGCTGGCTGGGATGGTTGAGACATGGCTGAATCACTTTTTGTTTTTATGTTAATTTCACGCCGCGTTCTCCTTTGTGTGTCGGGGCTCCGCACTGTCACTTTGCGGGGCTGCGAGAGGGAGATGAATGCTGATGGATGGCAGGATTTCAATGAGCAGAGAGGCCGCTGAGCACCGCTCAAGCAGGTCTGCACACCGAAAGTACGGCTGATACGAAAAACCTGATTTTGTGCTCCTTGATCTTATAATCTTGTTCCCCCCCCCTTACTGTCATTGCACCTTAACCCCCGTCTGTGTCAGATACAAAATCAAGCTGGATTCAGACATGTCTCAGTACGGAGGTCACGGACGGCTGGACCACAACACCGAGTTCTACACCGAGCCGCACCCCTTCAACGGCCGCTCCAACTGCATGCAGGTATGTGTTTCCAACATCGCACTTTTGACTCATGAAAGGTAATCTTTTGTTCAGCATCGTCAAGTCCCGGACGTGGAGTGTCCTCCAGCGGCCCGTCCAGGGCCATCGTGGTGGAGTCCACTTCCCTGATGAGCCGTAACACCCGCTCCACTACGCATACTAATCCCGACCCGGTTACGAGGCTGCAGCGCGTTTCGCTCTGGAAATATGAAAACGTTAAGTAGCGCTCCAAAATGCCAGCGTGCATATTAAATGATTTTTGGAGTGCGCTGTAGTGTCCCACAATGCAATGCACATATATAATGGAGGAGGTGCTCACGGCTGGAAAACATCAGAAGGATGAAAAGCTCGTGAAACATTTTAGAAAACAAAAACAAAAAAAAGTTTTGGGACTCTGGACAAACATTTTCTCTCTCTCTCTCTCTCTCTCTCTCTCTCTCTCTCTCTCTCTCTCTCTCTCTCTCTCTCTCTCTCCAAATATTCTTTGGAGCGTCAATTACAGTTGATGTCAGAATGTCTTTGTTTGTTTGCACAATTTTGAACATGTTTAACCCTTCGACCCCTGCAGACACTATTTGCATGCAGCTTTTTTTTTTTGCTGCTTCTCGATCCGATTGCTCATGCAGTATTAGTCCAAGCGGGGGCGGCACAAATGAATGACGCCGTATTTTCCAATGAAATCGAACTCGCTACGTCTGCTCCGTCTACCTCTGCAGCAACAGGTGTCGCTCGCTTGCAGCATGTTTAAAAAACGTGATAAAAGTAGCTGTTAATTTATTCACATTTTCCCCTTTTTGTAATGTTCCGAGTCTGATTTTACAAATCAGCGTATCACCATAAAAGGATCATTGGATGTTAATTTAACATCTTGTTCAGTAGCTTGATGAACTCTCGATGCACGCGGTCCACGTCCTGTTCCGGTGCGGCTGCGTGTGTCTATCAGGGGAGGCTGCAGATTGTTTGTGATTCTGTGGACACCGGGCTGTTTTGAATAATGTATGCATCTTACTGCAGTCATTGAGCCTCATGTGAATCTAATATCTGCCTTCTTTTTTTTTATCCCGACTCTCCGGCAAACAATGTGAATTATTCATTGTGTTGGAACTTACCTTTTCATGTGCATGCCTCTTAAGCTTGCACGGCATAAGAGAGGGGTGAAGACGGGGGTGTGGGGGGGGAAGAAAAATACCTTGGCTGAACCAGCGGGCTTCCATCACGGAGACCGCTTAAGGCTAATAGCATGAAATAGGTCGGCCCTTGAAATATGTAAGGAAGCTCTGATATGCATTTTAAGCAGAGTGCTCAAGGATCTTCCTCCTGTTTTTTTTTTTCTCGCCGTATTTTTATTAAAATGCTGAAAGAAGTTTATGAATAAGGTCAAGGATGCGTCAAGAAGCATCGCCGCCGATACTCGGGCGCAGTTACTCAGCTGATTGCGAGTCACAGATCATATGTTAATGAATTCAATTAATGCATGCAAGGCGGTGAAGTCCGCAGCTCTCAGATTGTTTATTTGGATTGATGATGAACGACTCGAGGGAGGACTTTGAAACGGTTTCTGTGAGTAGCGGCATTGACAGAACGCCTGATGTTTGTTTATCTGAACCCGACCTGAACCTCTTCGGATCGATACTGCAAGCATGTTTAATGGAGAGAGGATATCTCTCTCATTTAAAAGTTGCTGTTTAATGCATCAGACATGGGTTCCCGGTGCTCTGCACAGCATTATTTTAGACTGGTTCTATAATATAAACAGTGATCCTGAAACACTTCACATGTTCTTAAGTCTTATTAATTGAAATGCCTGTTCGCTCCACTCGTGTTGTTCTTGGCCATAATGTGAGGTTTAGTTAACAAGTCACCTGCT